>PVIJ01002442.1:0-161012 GCA_004024925.1 Scalopus aquaticus | reverse complement strand
AAGAAATTAAGAAATCCATCCCCTTCAAAATTGAAACCAAAAAATTCAAATATCTAGGAATAAATCTAACAAAAGACATAAAGGACTTATACAAAGA
Organism: Scalopus aquaticus; assembly: GCA_004024925.1. Classification (NCBI taxonomy): domain Eukaryota; kingdom Metazoa; phylum Chordata; class Mammalia; order Eulipotyphla; family Talpidae; genus Scalopus; species Scalopus aquaticus. The sequence goes on along the minus strand of PVIJ01002442.1, from coordinate 160,915 downwards.
AAACTACAAACCTCTGTTGAAAGAAATAGAAGAAGACACAAGAAGATGGAAAGGCATCCCCTGCTCATGGATTGGAAGGATTAACATTATCAAAATGGCAATTTTTTCCTATTCTTTTGGGTAAATATCCATAAGTGAGATAACTGCATCATATGGAATTTCTTATTCAGTCGCAGATGATTGTATAATTCTAATAGATCCACCTCTTCTAGGTTGTTGAACTTATAAATGTTCATAGTGATCTCTTATCCTCTGAATTTCTGCAATGTCTGTTGTAACATCTCGTTTCAATTTGTTTTCCTCCTTTTCTTAAAAAAAAAATAGTGAGCTTAGCTAGAGGTTTAAGAACCAGTTTTTGGTTTCACTACTCTTTTGGACTGTCTTTAATTTTTATTCCTTCTACTTCAAACAACAGACTGCCTTTAGGTTTTTGTTCTTTTTCTAGCTCCTTGAGGTAAGCGATAAGGTTATTTATTTGAGCTTGCTCTTGTTCCTGTGTTGCTATACATTTCCAAACACATTCTGTGAGGCAAACATTACCCTAATACCAAACCCAAAGACAACACACACACAAAAAGACAACTACAGACCAGTTTCCCTAGTGAACAGATGCAAACAGAATCCAAGAAGACATTAGAAGGCTTATACACCATGACCAAGTGGAATTTATACCAGGGACACAAGGGTGCTTCAACATCTGAAAATCAGTGTAATTCACCACATCGATTAAAAGGAACACATTTGTAAGATTTAACACCTTTTTTTTTTAACATACAAGCTGGGGAACAGGTGAGAGGTGTGGGGTGGCGAGAGGGTTCACCAGAGACAGAGTGGGGAACAGAACAGGCAGATCAGAAGTACACTGCTGAGGGGAGCAGCTGCGCCACCGGGGAGGCCCTAACATCCATTTTTGATGAAAACCCTCAAACTGGCCTCCCCGGTGGCGCAGCGGTGACGCGAGTTCGACGCCCGGCTGGGGAGAATCCCACATGGTGCAGCAGACCTCTCCTGCCTCGCCCGCTGCTCCCCTCAGCAGTGTACTTCTGAGCTGCCTGTTCTGCTCCCCACTGTCTCTGGTGAACCCTCTCGCCGCCCCATGCCTCTCGCCTGTACCCCAGCTTGTATGTATAAATAAATCTTTAAAAAAAATTAAAACCTCCAACTGGGGATAAATGGCACATAACATAATAAATACCATATACGACAGACCCACAGCTCACAGTCTCAATGGTAGAAAACTGCCACCAAAACCGAAAGACACCCTACTGAATCGGAGAAAATATTTGCACGTCATACATCTGACAAGGGACTGATATCAAAAATCTACAAAGAACTCACTCAATTCCAAGAGAAGACAAATAATCCAATCAAAATGGGCAGAAACACTAAATAGCCACTTCTCCAAAGAATACATACAGTTGCTAACAGGCACATGAAAAAATGTTCATCACTTAACATCAGGGAAATGCAAGTCAAAACCACAATGAGATACCACCTCACATCTGGGACAGTGACTCTCAATGAAATGACCAGGAACGACAAATTTTGGCAAGGACTGTGCTGTCACAAATAGCAATAGTATCTTTTCTCTTAACTGGGTAGTATACACTGTGTATATATCACACCTTCCTGATCCGCTCATCTGCATTTGGGCACTCACTGTTTTCAGAGCTTGGCTGTTATAAACAGTGCTGTGATGAACAGAACATTCAAATTAATGTTTTTGTATTCTTTGGGGGGATTCCTAGGACTGGAATTGTGGAGAAAACAGAGCCCTCTTTCCCCTGTTGGTAGGAAAGCAGACTGCTCCGGCCCCTGTGGAAAACAGAACGGAGGTTTCTCAAAATGTTAACAATTGATCAGCTGTGTGACCCGGCAATTCCAGTCCTAGGTATCTCCGCAAAGAATACAAAAACACTCACTTGAAGGGAAACCTGCCCTCCCACATTCACTATAGCACTATTCATAACAGCCAAGCTGTGGAGACAATAAGTGCCCAAATCCAGATGAGCGGATCAGGAAGGTGTGATATATACACAGTGTATACTACCCAGTTAAAAGATACTCTTGCTATTTGTGGCAGCATAATCCCCTCTAGCCCCATCCATGACAAGTGAAGTAAGTCAGGAGGAGAAAAACACTGGATGGTGTCACTTATATGTGAAATATAGAGAAGCCAAACAAACAGTAAGATAAAGCAAACCCTAAGAAAACTAACCTTAGAAAATTATAGAACTGAGACTACCAGAAGAGGGAAGGGGAGGGGTGAGGCGAGAGGGGAGGGAGCACAATAGGCTGTGGTGGTAAACTGCGGTGCTCAGTAACACCTGAGTGGGGGAGAGCTGGTGGAGAGCACGTCCATCTAGAACATGACATGGAAATCGATGTTACCCTAATAAGACTTTTTAAAATACAAAGAGGAACCCTAAGAGACCCACACCAAAGACATAACTTAAATATCAAAATTTAAAGACAAGGATAGAATCTTAAAGCAGAAGGAGAAATTATAAATAGATTTTTTCATAAATATATATATTCATTCCCCCATAAGACTATCAGCAGATTTTTCAGGAGAAACATTGTAAGCTAGAAGGCAAGAGCACAATATATTCAAAGTGCTGAAAGAAAACAGCCTTCCAGCCCATAGCACTCTACTTTGCAAATTTGTCATTCACAATTGAAGGCGAGATAGTTTTGTAGATAAGCAAAAGTGTAATGAGTTCATCATCAGTAAACCAGCCTGACAGATGTTAAAGGGACTTCTGTAAGCTGAAAGGGTACTAATAAAAACTCAAAGTGGTAGATATATACCAAAATTTTGAATACCCTAATTTAAAGTGTTAATAAAACTAGTTATGAAAGCTAAAAGACAAACATAATTATAGCTACAATAAATAGTTAAGGGATACCCAAGATAAAAAACTGTATAATGTGACATTGAAAGTATAAAATGTACAGGCAGTAAAAATGTAGAAACTTAGAATGTGTTTAGACTTAAATTTATTATCAACTTGTATGTAAGCCTAACAGTAACCACAAAGAAAAACTAATTGACACAAAAGTTTAATTGATATAAAAAATGTAAAGGAATCTAAATTTGCCATTAAAGATAATCATGATATCACAAAGTAAGAAGAAAAACAGGAATTACAAAACCAGAAAACAATGATCAAGATGGCCATAAGTAACACCTCACAATTGTTACCTTAATTATGAATAGGCTACATTGTCCGGTCAGGACAGAGTTGACAACAGATTCACTTTAGATGGACACACTGAAAGTTAAGAGGTGGCAAAAGATACTCTATGCAAATAGGAAGAAAGCAAGCTGGGATAGCTATACTCATCGGCAAATACAAACTTTTAAAATGGTAATGAAAGCCAAAGAAGGTCATTATATAATAAGGCTCAATCCAATACAAGGATGAAATATTGGTAAGTATAAGAAGCAAATACTACCAGACCTGAATGTAGAGACAGCGAGGCAATAATAGTGGAGGACTTTAATAGCCCACTTTTATCAACAGATACATCATTCAGACCAATAAGTATCATTGCTCTTAAGTGACACTTTAGACCAGGTAGACTTAATAGATACAGAACATTCCACGCAGAGGAACTGACTACACATTCTTCTCAAATGTGTATAGAACATTCTCCAGAATAGAACCTATGTTAGGACAAAAAACAAATCTTTAAGAAGATTGAAATTATATCATGCATCTTTTCTCACCACAATATTATTTAAATAGAAATCAATGTTAAGAGAAAATTCCAAATGTGTGGAGATACAACAGCAACCTACTGAACAAATGGGTAAAAGATCATGAGAAAGAAAAGATACCTTGAGACGAATGAAAATGGAAGTCCAGCAAAAGTGGTTCTAAAAAGGAAGTTCATGTTGATACATGCCTATGTGAAGAAACAAGAAAAATCTCAAATAACAACCTAACTTTGTACCTCAAGGAACTAAAAAAAAAAAGCCCAAAGTTATAAGAAAATAAAAAAGATCAACGCAGAAATCAATAAAATACAAACTTAGAATATGAAAGATCATTAAAACTAAGAGCTGGTTCTTTAGCTAAAGGTTTGTCAATTTGGTTTCTTTTCAGACTCATCAAGAAAGAGGACTTAAAATCAGAAATGAAAAAGTTACAACTGAGATCACAGAAATACAAAGTTTTATAAGAGACAACTCCGAACAATTACAAGTTAATTAATTTGGTAACCAAGAAATAATTGTTGGCAAGGATGTAGAGAAAAGAACACACTGTTGGTAGTAATGTAAATTGGCGTAGTCACAATGGAAAATAGTTATGAAATTAAGATTACCACAAGATCTAGTAATTCTACTTCTGGGGATTTACCTGAAGGAAAGGAAAACATTAATTTGAAAAGATACATGTACCTCATGTTCATTACAGTGTTTGTAATAGCCAAGACATGGAAACAACCTAAGTGTCCACTGACAGATAAATGGATAAAGGAAATATGGCCTCTACATACAGTAGAATGTTATCCAGCGATGACAAGATGGAAATGCCATTTGTCAGAGCATGGATGGATCTTGGGGGCATTACGCTAAGTGAAAAGTCAGACAGAGAAAAACAAATACCGTTATGATCTCACTTATATGTGGAGTCTTTAAAAAAAGAGCACATAGATACAGATTAATGGTTTCCCAAGGTGTGGAGGTAGGAAAAATGGTTTAAGGACTACATGTACAAAATTTCACTTATAAGTCTTGGGCAGGTAATATGCAGTATGGTGATTATAGTTAATACTGTGTTGCCATTTTGGAAGGAGCTAACAGTATATCTTAAAAATTCTCTTCACAAGGGAAAAAATTTCTAACTGTGTGGTGATGAATGTTGAAACATTGTAGTGATTATTTCACTATATACAAATATCAAACTATGTTGCTCACCTGAAACTAAAATCAAATGTTATGTCAATTAAACCTCAAAAAAGGTGACACTTGATTTTTTTTTCTTGTTTTACTGCTGTATCGCCAGAGATTAGATTTTAGGGTTTCCATTCCTGGAAATCCTCCATTATGTTGTTTCTAAGCCCCTTCTTTCAATTCTATTGGGCTTATGTCCAGAAGTGGAATAACTATCATAAGAGAATTCCATTTTACGTTCCCATAAGTGTCCAGTTTCTCCACATCATCTCCAGCACTTGCTGTTTTCTGATGCTTGTGTTTTTTAATGATAGTGTCCTAGTGACTGCTGCCCAATATTTAAGACTGCTTTGATTCTGAGAGAAGAAATACAAAATTCAGTGTGTGGACCTGAATTGGGTTTCCCACTTTGACAGTTGGTTCCAAAAATTTCTCTTCAGCCAATGCACAGATAAAATCTGAGTAAACATGAAAAGCTTCTGACTATGAAAGTAATGGTCAGAAGACAGCTGCTCAGGAGCAGGCCTCTCTCCCTAGCTAGGCTGCCTTGGGAAGTTCTTTGCTTCTCAGCTGCTACTAGAGTTGTTGGGAGGACCCCACCCCGCGCGGTGTTTGACATTATGTGGAACCTTAACTATTTGCGGATTTGACCAGCACTGAAACTTTCTCCTTGACTTCCATCTTACTTACCAGAGGTGCACACCAGATGGAAGGAGGATATTTTTCTTTTCTTTTTTTTCTGGTAGTTATGCCAGAATCTGAATACTGAAACATTTAAAAATACTTGTCAAGACGCTTACTGCCTCACTAGATGTTAAGAACTTTAAAAGGGAAAACTTTGTAGGAAGGGAAAGAGAAAGTTACTTTCATATGGACAGGACTATAAATAGGATTATTTTCTTGGAGGAAAACTTATAAATGAAACCTCTTAACACAGTAAAAGATTGAATTTAAATACCTTTTCTCTTTGAAAGTGCCATGCCATGGTCTTCATTATTTATTATGTTTCTAAAGTGCTTTTCTTCCCAGGAAGCTCATTACAAACTGTCTCCTGACCTGATTTAATTTAGGTCCTTTGCAAGGGAACCACCCTTCAAAATGCACCAGAAACACATCAGAGTTTGCAAATCGAGTCCTAAAGTTGTTTTGTATGATTTTCACATTTTATGAAGTGTGATATTATTGTTTATCATTAAGGATTCAAATTCTTTCATCCCCTTAGGCAGAATATTCTCAGTTATGAGCTTGAGTCAACCTATAGTAGACAAGTTGTGGCTTCCTTAGAAAGTGGGCTTCTAATGGAAATGCTGACAACCCATTAGCAGCAGGAGGGCTAATGGCTGCCACTAAAAATATACTTAAAGATTACAGTAATAAAAACACATATTTTAAAGTGCTTGCTAGAAGTTCAAGGATTTTTTTAATGTTAATAATAGGCCACCTATCCTTTTGGCATTTGATTTTGTCTCATAAATGGGCTTAATCTAAGGTAATGCTGTTGTACTACACTATTTTGTGTGTGCTTGATTTTGAGGGGAGTTGAATGTCTTTGGGCAGAATTATCAATGCCCTTAATGGAAGGTGAATAATTGACAGATTTGTAGAATTATGGGACTTTAAATCCGGAAAAGATCTTAGTGATTGCAAGTCATCTCCATTATATCTGCTAGGGGAGACTTGAGATTCTAAGGAGTAATGGGCTCGAGTTTATAAAAGGAGAATGAGTGCAGAGTGGGAGGGACTGACGGTGTGCCTGAGGCCTTAATATTTTCTCTTATGTGTCATTATCTCAATGCCCTTCACCCTAATCACCTTGCCGCCGTTATTTTTCTTCCGATCACATTTTTGATGATAAAATTATGTTCATAACAGAACGATTAGAAAGTAAAGAATAAAAGACTAAAAAAAAATCACCTGTAGGCTCATCATGCAGAGTAGTCTCTTATTATTCCGGGGCAATTGCCCAATCTTTCCCCATATGTATCTAGTTTCTTTTACAAAATTGGGATCACACAGGACATACTGTTCTAACATCACTTTTACGTTGCTTATGAACATTTTCTCAAATCATTAAATATTCTGTAAGGACTTGATTTTAATCAGTTGCTTAGTATATCATCTTGGAGTTGTGCAGTATTTCCTTAACCTGTTTAGGAAGTTCACAGTTTTACCTCTTAGGATGCTGCAATGAGTGCATGTACATCTGATGAACCTCAGGAAATAGGTTTTTGCACCTATTGCTAAATTACCCCTCAGAGAGGGACTACTATTTTACCTATCTAGCAGTAAGAAGAATATGTTGTTTCCCACACTCACCAACAGTGATCATTACAAACTGAAAAAAAAAAATCTTGGAAGTGACATCACCAAATGGCAACATAGGTTTTCCCTGACTTCGCTCCCATACACAAGAACAGTTGCTCATATAGACAAGACACTGATGAGCGAATCCTAGAAAAGGGTAAGGTTGAGGCCCTGGCCTGTAACACAAAGAGCAAGACAGACTGCGTCTTACGGGTAGGAGACATGGCTGGCTGCTCACGTCACTGCCTCTGCCCAGGCCACGGTAGCAGCATGCTGAATGTCCCCGCAGGCCTGCAATTCCTCCACTGGTAAAAGAGCCCAGGGTGGTTATCTGAGGCAATCTCTGGGACTTGACCCCTGGGGATTTGATCATCGTGGACAGGGGGAAGGACTTGGAGCAACCACCATTTGGATCATGGCAGGCCAAGTTCCCACTTGCACTGCCAGCCAACAGCTTTGCTCATCTGCAGAACCAAGCTTGCGGTGCAATCTGACCGGAGAACTTGGCATGATGTAGGGCTGCCTATCTTCAGAGATAGTCCAGCCCCCAGACTCTGGTCTTGCTCTGCTTGGACAGGGATACTGAGTTACAGCCCTGCCCAGTGTTGAAGTTCCCAGTCTTATCTGGCAAGAAAGCCTGGCCAGAACACCTAGAAGTTGTGTAGCTCAGCAATGCTTGAGCAGAAAATCCAGCAGGCAGAGAGGATAACCTCAAGAGCAAAGACAGTGGCTCTGCTTTAAGCCAACAAGTCTTGTTGACCTTGGAGCTAGTTCTTCCACTGTGCCAGGGCAAAGAAACTAAATTGTAACTCTGAATATAACCTGCAGCCTGCCCCACCATGGACCGTAGCCAGAACACACAGGAAGCTGTGTACTCCATTCAACAGCCTTTTAAAAAAAGATTTATTTATGCATACAAGCTGGGGTGCAGGCCAGAGGTGTGGGGCGGTGAGTGGGTTTACCAGAGACAGAGTGGGGAACAGAACAGGCAGATCGAATGAAAGATACTGCTAAGGGGAGCCCTGGGCAAGGCAGGAGAGGTGTGCCGCGCCATGTGGGAATCTCCCAGGCCAGGCATCGAACTCACGCAGCAGTTACTGACAGCTCCACGGCGCTGCACTTAACACGTCGCGCCACCAGGGAGACCCCCAACAGCCTTTTTTACAGTGGCACTTGAACAAAGCTCGGCCCATGGCTCTCCCCATTGGCAAAGCAAAACCGCAGTCCAGTCTAACCAGGGAGCTCATGATGCAGTCTTGCCTGGTATGGCTCCCCAAACAGCCAGTCATGTGGGCCCTGCTGCCACAACTGTGCAGAGGAGCTATGTAGAGCCTGAACTGCTAAGTATTAGACCCAGTCCGGACCAGGACACCAGGCACCTGTGGAACCTACTGTCCCTTGGGCAGGGACCCAAGCCAGCAGTCCCGCCCAACAGCACAGAGCTCAGATAGCCACTTGGCTCCAAAATAGATAACAAAAATCACCCACCCAAGGACATTACCAGTCAGCTCATTTAGGGTGTCTGCATGTGTCTATTGGTAAAGATTCTCTTTGCCAAGCAAACCTGTGAAGTCTGGAAGAGAAGACAACTTATTTAAATATACCAATGTGAAGATATGTGAGGTATTGAGGATCATGAAAAATCTGGTAAACATGATACCACCAAAGGAAACGAATAAAATTCCAATAACTGACCCTGAATCCATGGAGATCTATGAACTATCAAAGAATTTAAAATAACCCTCCAAGTTTAGTGAGTCACAAAGATGGACCAGCAGTTGAACAAAATGAGGCAGAGAATGCATGAATATGAGATCGAGAAGTAGAAATCTTGAAAGAAACCCAGCAATCCTAGAGCTGAAAACTACAATGAACTGAAATTTCAAAAGACTTTCAACAGCAGTCTCAATCATACAGAAGAATCAGTGATAAGGAAAACAGGATCTTTGAAAGTTTCTAGTCAAAAGAGCAAAAAGAACAAATGAAAAGGACTGAAGAAAAGCTTACAGGATTACGGGACACAGTCAAAAGTAACAATATTCACATTAAGGAAATTCCAGGAGAAAAGGATCGAAAATATTTTTAAAGCAATAATGGCTGAAAAACATTCCAAACCTGGGGAGAGAAATGGACATCCAGATCCTTTAGACTCAGAGCATCCAAAATAGGTTGACCTTGAGGTACTAAACTGAGACAATTGTCAAAAGCCAAAGCCAAAGAAATCATTTTGAAAGCATCAAGAGAAATATTATGACAACATGGTAAGGTTCTCAGAGTTCTCAACAGAAAACACTGAGGGTCAGAAGAGGATGAAATGACCTATTCAAAATATTGACAGACACAATATCACAAGCTAATAGAGTCCAAAATAGCTGTGATGAACAAATTTAAAGAGCTACAACAAAGTTCAGAAAGGTAATTCAATTAATATGAATACAATGAAGGGACAGAAGGAGAACTTTACCAAAGAGATTGAAATAATTTAAAAATTTCCTAAAGTTGAAGTAGTCAAGAAGATAGAGAATGCACTAAAACACATTGGAAATAGGATAGATCAGATGGATGAGATCATAAGCCATCTGATGGATAGGGACTTAGGATTCAGGCAGAAAAGAATAGAATATAAAGATTGAAATAAAGTGAAGAAACCCCACAAATGTTGTCAGACTCTACTAGAAACATCAATGTAAGAATAGTGGGTGTACCAGAAAGAAGAAGGGGGTAAATCACTGGCGAATTCACCAAACACTAAAGAATAATTTATACTAATTTTCCTCAAGTTTGAAGAGGAGAGAACATTTACAAACTTAGACTCTGAGGCCAGCACTACCTTTATATCCAAACTAGTAGGGATACCACAGGGGGAAAAAATAACTAAATCAATATCCCTGATGAATACAGATGCAGAAATTCCTTTTTTTTACGATTTATTTATGCACACTAGGACTGGGGTGTAGGCCAGGGTGTAGAGTAGTAGTGAGAGGATTCACCAGAGACAGAGTGAGGAGCAGAACAGGTGGATCAACTGAAATACACTGCTGAGGGGAGCAGCCGGCGAGGCAGGAGAGGTCTGCTGCACCATCTGGGAAGCTCCCTGGCCGGGGATTGAACTCGTGCTGCAGTGGCTGCGCACAGCTTCATAGGCTGACTTAACCCCTTGCGCCACCAGGGAGGCCCCAGATGCAGAAATTCTTAATCTATTAGCAGACTAAATTCAAAACACATTGAATGAATTATACCCACAACCAAGTGGGCCTAATCCCTGGGATGCAAGGATGTTTCAATACATGCAAATAGATCACATCAATAAAATCAAAGATAAAAATTACATGATTTCAACAGATGCAGAAAGCAGCTGACAAAACACAACATCCTTTTATGATAAAATCTCTTAACAGGGAGTAGAAGGAATGAACTTCAACAGCACAAAGGCCATTTATGACAACCCCACAGATAATTATAGTCAATGCAGAAAAATCGAAGCCTTTATAATCAAGAACAAGAGAAGGATGCCTACTTGTAGGCACTCCTATTCAAGACAGTACTGGAGTTCCTAAGCTAGAGTGATTAGGCAAGACAAAGAAATGAAAGACACCCAAATTGGAAAGCAAGAAGTGAAATTGTCAGTTTTTGTTGTTTGATTTCAGACGGACAATCCCACATGCGACCACAAAATGTTGGAATTAATGAAGAATTTCAGTAACTTGTAGGCTATAAAATCACCATACAGAAAGCAGTTGCATGGTAAAACATCTGAAGAAATGTGTCCCATTCACAATAGCACTAAACCCATAAAATGCCTAATAAGATTTAACCAAGGAAGTAAAAGTTCTATGCAGTAACAACTACAAGACTGCTGAAAGAAACAGAGGCAGACAAAAATGGAAAGACACTCCAAGTTCATGAATAGAAGGAATTATTATTGTGCTGTATGGTACCAGCACTAAAGTAGACATCTAAGTCACAGGAACAGAATCAAGAGCCTGGAAATTCATGACTGGATGGGTTAACTAATATTGGACAAGGGAGCCATAAATTCTCAATGGGAAAGGATAGTCTCTTCATCAAATGGTGATGAGAAAATTGGAGAAACACATGAAAAATGAAATTGAAGTCCTATCTTGCATCTTTCATGAAAAATAATTTGTATTTAAGCTTATGAGCCACTTCAAGTTCTAATGCCATAAAACTCCTAGAGGAAAAATGTGGGGAAGATGCCCCTTGACATTAGCTTTGGCAATGATTTTTTTTTTCTATATGATGCCAAAATCTCAAATCAATAAATGGGACTATGTGAAACTCAGAAGCTTCTGCACAACAAATGAAAAAGCAACCTACAGAATGAGAGAAAAATTTTGCAACCCATGTACCTGATAAGGGGTTGATATTCAAAATATATCAAGAAGACATACAATTTTAAAAAGCTTTACAATGTGGGTATAAGAATGAAGTAAACTTTTTTCCAAAGACCACATTGAAATGGTCAACAGGTGGGCCTCCCTGGTGGCGCAGTGGTTAAGTGCTGTGCTGTGGAGCTGTCGGCAGTGGCGATGCAAGTTCGACACCTGGCCAGGGAGATTCCCATATGGCGTTGCAGACCTCTCCTGCCTCACCCGCTGCTCCCCTCAGCAGTGTGTCCCTCGATCTGCCTGTTCTGCTCCCCACTCTGTCTCTGGTGAACCCTCTCGCTGCCCCATGCCTCTGGCCTGTACCCCACCTTGTATGCATAAATAAATAAATCTTTAAATAAATAAATCTTTAAATAAATAAATAAATCTTTAAATAAATAAATCTTTAAAAAAAAAAGAAATGGTCAACAGGTACCGGAGAAGATGCTTAATCATTAGTAAATGCTTAATCATTAGTAAAATGCAAATTAAGACCACAGTGAGATATCACCTTATACCTATTGAATTATGATCTTCAGGAGGGTGAAAGACAACAACAGGTACTGGCAAGAAGTTGGTGGGAATGCAAATTGGCCCCACTAGAATAGAAAATAATATGGAAGTTCCTCCAAAAATTAAAAATACATCTATCATACATTCCAGCAATTCCAATTTTGGGAATATACTCAAAGGAAGTGAAAGCAGAATTTCCAAGAGATAGATGCACTCCCGTGTTCATTTCAGCATTATTCACGAAGCCAACGTATGGAAGCAACCTAAGTACCCATCTACAGATGAATGGAAAAAAAAAAAAGATGTGACTGACACACAATATTCTGCAATTTATTACAGCATGGATGGCACTGGAGTCCATTATGCTAAGTGGGATGTCAGACAAAGAAGTACTACGCAACATCACTTATATTTGGAACCTTAAAAAGTAATTCATAAAAAAAAGTAGAGTAAAATGGTTACAGGGGCATGGAGTGGGGATATAAGATTGATGTTCTTTAAGGGTACAAACTTGCAACAAGTAGTAAATAAACCATGGAATTCTAATACACAGTATAATGAATATAGAAAAATAATTGTACTATAGTTATGTAATGTTATAAAGATGTTATATATTGCTACCATAGCTACCAAATTACAATATATAACTGTATCAAATTAACTTGCCTTACCCCCTATATGTATTCAATGTTTTATTGTAAATATATTCAATAAATTATTGAAAGGGGAAAAAGCTGCCTATCGAGAATTCTATATGGGGCAAAGTGACCCTGAAGAAATTAAGGAAAGATCCAAACTTTCCCAAAACAAACCAAAGCTGAGGGATTTCATCCTGCGCTTTACAAGAAATGTTAAAGGGAGTTCTTTGAATGAAGTAAAAGAATGCTAGTTAACATAAAATTTAAGAAAGTAGTGTAAAACTCACTGTCAGTTTTAAATATATAGTCAAAGTTAGATTTTGTATTGTGGTAGTGGTGGTCCACAATTTACTTACAACTAGTTTAAAAGTTAGAAAATACGTGCTATAAAATAATCATAATAGGGGCCTCCCTGGTGGCTCAGGTGTTAAAGTCGCAGCACTGTCAAGCTATTGGAAGCCACTATGACCTGAGTTCAATCCCTGGCCAGGGAGCTGACCCATAGCTCCAGAAGGAGCAGCAGACCGCTCCTTCTCACCTGCTGCTGCCCTCAGCAGTGTTTCTCAGCAGATCGCCTTGTTCTGCTCCCCACTCTGTCTCTAGTGAATCCTCTCACTCCCTGAACCTCTGGCCTACACCTCAGTTCTTATATGCATAAAAAATAAATCTTTAAAAAAAAGCATAATAATATGTTATGGGTTACACAGTATTAAAAATATAGAAACTAACATCAATAACCAAAAATATGAGAAGTAAAAATGGAAAGTGTAGGAATTTTAATGATGTTACCAGGTTAAAATAGGGTGTAACCACAGGGAAAATTTTGCAGTAATTAAAAAAAGTAAACTAAGTCAATGCATACCAATACAAAAAGACAAGAAAACACAATAAGCCACAGGATACAAAGTAAGGAACAGTGGATCTATAAAACCAGTAAACAATGAACAAAAAATAGGAATAATATTAAATTCTTTCCTGTCAAATAATTACATTAAATGTAAAGAGACTAAGTTCTCCAATCAAAAGATATAGCATAACAATGGATTTTTTTTAAAAGATCCAATGATATGCTCCCTACAGGAGACTGTAGCTTTAAAGACACACAGAATGGCGGGATGGAAAAAGGTATTTCAAACAAATGTCTGAAAGAAAAAAAAAATCAGGGGTAGCTGATTGTATCAGACAATACAGACTTTAACTGCAATAGCTAAAAGAGCAAAAAAGGCCATTATATAAGGAGAGAAATTGGCCAGTTCATTAAGAAGATAGAATGAAATAAATCCACATATCTATGAACAACTAATCTTTGACAAAGGAGCGAAGAATATGCAATGGAACAAGGTTAGCTTGTTCAATAAATGGTACTGGGAAAACTGGACTGCTACATGCCAAAAAAAAAAAAATGAAGCTAGACTACTACCTCACACCACGCACAAAAACCAACTCAAAATGAATAAAAGACCTAGATGTAAGACCTGAAACCATAAAAGTTATAGAAGAAAATGTAGGCAAAACTCTACACGACATACATCTCAGCAAAATCTTTAAAGACATCCCAAAAAGCAAAGGAAGTCAAGGAAAAGAAACAGATGGGACTACATCAAACTAAAAAGCTTCTGTACAGCAAAAGAGACAATAATCAAAGCAGACAGACATGCTACTAACTGGGAGAAAATCTTTGCACACAATACAACTGATAAAGGACTGACAACTAAAATCTACAAGGAGCTCACAAAACTCAACTAAAACAAAGTCAACAATCCAGTCAAAAAATGGGCAGAAGAGCTAAAAAGACACTTCTCCAAAGAAGAAAAGCAAATGGCCAACAGGTATATGAAAAAATGTTCAACATCACTTATAATCAGGGAAAGGCAAATCAAAACCACAATGAGATACCACCTTACACCAGTGAGAATGGCACACATTAAAAAAAAAAAACAGGCAACAACAAATGCTGATGAGGATGTGGAGAAAAAGGAACTCTCCTACACTGCTGGTGGGAATGCAAATTGGTCCAACCACTATGGAAAGCTGTATGGCATTTCCTCAAACTGATAAAAGTGGAGCTTCCATATGACCCAGCAATACCACTTTTGGGAATCTACCCAAAGGACACAAAAACACTAATCCAAAAGGATATGTGCACCCATATGTTTATTGCAGCACTGTTTACAATAGCAAAGGTATGGAAACAACCCAGATGCCCCAAAATAGATGACTGGATCAAGAAGAAGTGGTACATATACACAATGGAATACTATTCATCATTCAAAAAAGATAAACATATGCAATTTGCAGCAACATGGATGGAACTAGAAGGGATCATGCTCATCGAAATAAGCCAAAAGGAAAAAAATATCGAATGGTCTCACTTATAACAGGAATATAGGGGAACCAAATACAAGAGCGACAATCAGCAAGAGGGGGGGAAGACTGGGGCTCAGAACTTGGGAGAGGGGAGCACAGGGGACTGTAGTGACGGTTCACGGGTGAATTGGTGGTGGGAAATATACAGTAATGTATGTAGTATACAGAGACTATACAGTAATGTAAAAGACAAATAAAAATAACATTTATTTTTTAAAAAAAGAAGATAGAACAATTGCAGATATTTTTGTACCTAGCTTCCGAACACTTAAATATGAAGCAAAAACTAACAGCTAAAAGGAGTAATAAATAGCAATACCATAGTATCTGGGGCTTTAATACTGGGTCTATAATCCAAACAGAATCAATAAAGGTACAGTGGATTTAAATAGTACTATAGACCAAATGGACCCAACAGACATGTACAGAACAATTCTATCCAACAGCACAATACATCTTCTCAAGAGTACAACCAACATTTTTTAGGATAGATGATGTATTAGGCCACAAAAATAGTAACAAATCCAAGATTGGAATCATATCAAGTATCTGACCATAGTTGTATGGAACTAGATATGAATAACACAAAGAAAACTGGAAAATTCATGAATACATGGAAATTAACAAACTAATGGAGTAAAGGTGAAATTAGAAGGGAAATAGGGGCCCCCTTGGTGGTGCACAGGTTAAGTCTCAGCACTATCAAGCTGTTGCCAGCCACTGCAGCACGAGTTCAATCCCCCAGCCAGGGAGGATTTATGTATGCATAAATAAATAAATCTTTAAAAAAAGACTCAGAGATCTGAACAGACCAATTACTCGTAAGGAAAATGACTAAGTAATCAAAATCTCCTAATGAAAAGAATCTTGGGCCGGATAACTTCGTGGATAAATATTTTTTAAGATTTATTTATTTATACAAGCTGGGGTACAGGCCAGAAGCGTGGGGCAGCGAGAGGGTTCACCAGAGACAGAGTGGGGAGCAGAACAGGCAGATCAGAAATACACTGCTGAGGGGAGCAGTGGGCGAGGCAGGAGAGGTCCGCCATACCATGTGGGATTCTCCCCAGCTGGGCGTAGAACTCGCATGGCGAGCTGCAGACAGTTCCACAGCGCAGTGCTCAACCGCTGCGCTACCAGGGAGGCCCAACTTCATGGATAAATTTTATCAAACATTTAAATAAGAATGCCAGTCCTTTTTGAGAAGGGATTTTACAAACTCATTTTACAAAGTCAGAATTCCCCTGACACTAAAATCAGAAAAGGATACTATCAGAAAACTACAATATCCCTGATGAATATAGTGGCAAATATTTGCAATAATATGCTAGCAAACCAAATTCATCAGCACATTAAAAAGATCATTCATCATGATTATGTGGGATTTATCCCTGGGATGCAAAGATGATTCAACATATGCAAATCAGTCACTGGGGTACATCAATTTAATAAATGGAGGGGAAAAAAAAGATGATAGATACCATTTTTTTTAAAGATTTATATATACATACAAGCTGGGGTACAGGCCAGAGGCGTGGGGTGGCGAGAGGGTTCACCAGAGACAGAGTGGGGAGCAGCAGGTGAGGCAGGAGAGGTCTGCCGCACCATGTGTGATTCTCCCTGGCTGGGTGGCGAACTCGCATCGTGCGCTGCCGACAGCTCCACAGCGCAGCGCTCACCCGCTGTGCCACCAGGGAGGCCCAGATATTTATCATCTTAATAGACTGAAACAACACTTAACAAAATTCAGCATCCATTCATGGTAAAAACTTAACAAGTTAGGTGTAGGAAGAACACACCTCAACATAATGAAGACCATATATGATAAGCCCACAGCTAATACACTCAACGGTGAAAGACCGAAAGCCTTCCTCCCAAGATCAGGAATAAGACAGAGACTGGGTGCCCTCCCTCTCTCACCACTCCTACTCAACATAGCACTGAAGTCCTTTCCAGACCAACAAGGCATCAGAATTGAGAAGTACAAATTTGCTCTATTAGCAGATGACATGATTTTATATCTAGAAAATCCTTAAGACTCAATCAAAAACCAGATCTAATCAACATATTCTGAAAGTTGGAGGATACAAAGGTAACAGAAATTAGTTTTTCTACTCATTATCTGGAAAAAATAAAATGCTTCCATTTACAAGTGCATCAATAAATGATACAATGCTTAGGAATAAATTTAACCCAAGAGAAAGATCTTTACACTGAAAATTATAAGACACTTATGAAAGAAATTGAAGACAAAATAAATGGAGGGCCTCCCTGGTGGTGCAAGGGTTAAAGTCTCAGCACTGTGAAGCTATCACCAGTCACCATGGCCTGAGGTCAGCCTGAGTTCTATCCCCGGCCAGGGAGCTTCCCACATGGCGCAGCAGACCTCTCCTGTCTCACCGGCTGCTCCCCTCAGCAGTGGATTTCAGTCGATGCACCTGTTCTGCTCCCCACTTTGTCTCTGGTGAATCCTCTCACCCCCTGTACCTCTGGCCTACAGCTCAGTTCTTGTGTGCATAAATAAATAAAAGTAAATCTTTAAATGAAAAAAATCCCATGTTCTTGAATTGGAAGAATTAGTATTATTAAAATGTCAATACTGCCCAAAGGCATCTGTATATTCAAAGCAATCCCTATCAAGATTCCAATGGCATTTTTTACAGGAGTAGAAAAAAAATCCTAAACTATATATGGAACCACAAAAGACCCCAAATAGCCAAGCAATCCTGTAAACAAAATGAGAGTCATCACATTTCTTGGTTATGAGTTAAAAAGCTATAGTAATTAAAACAGCATGGTCCTAGCATCAAAGCAAATACAGAGACCAATGGAACAGACTTGAGATCCCAGAAATTAGCCTGCATATATATATTCAAGTCATATTTGACAAGGGAGTCAAGAGTACTCACTGGAGAAAACTCTCCAACAAATGGCACTGGTATAATTGGCTATTTCCATGTAAAAGAATAAAAGTTGACCCCTATCTTATACCACTCACAAGTAACTCCAGTGGGATTAAAGACTTAAGTGTAAGACCAGAAACCATAAGATAGAACATAGGAGAACAGCTCCTTGGCATGAGTCTTGGCCATGATTTTTTTGTATATGATACTTAAGGCACAGGCAAGTCTAGTGGGAATGCATCAAACTATAATAAAACATCTGCACACAAAAAAAGAATCAAAAACAAACAAAACCTTTAGAATGAAAAGAGACTGTTTGCAAACCGTGTATCTGATAGGAAGTTAATATGCAAAATATATAAAGTACTTACACAATTCAATAGCAAAAATATAAACAATCCATTTCAAATATGGGCAAAGTACCTGAGCAGGCACTTTTCTACAAAAGTAACATGGTCAGTGGGTAAGCTGCGCAATAACACGAATCAGGGACGCACTATCAAAACCATATTGTCATCACTTCATGCTTGTGAGGATGACCGGCATCAAAAAGACAAGAGTAAACAAGCTTGTTGAGGACGTGGAGAACAGGAAGTCCCGGTGCGCGCTGACGTGACTGTAAACGGGCACAGCCACGACAGGAAACTGCAGAGGTTCCTCAAAAAGTTAAAAATAAAACTGCCCTATGATCCAGCATTCCACTACTGGGAGTAGGTCCAAAGGGAATGAAAACACCGTATTGAAGAGATAGCTGCATTGCCACGTTCACGGCTGCGCTATCTGTGACAGCAAGACATGGACACTACTTGAGTGTCTACCAGTGAAAGACTTGACCAAGAAAATGTCATCATTTGTGACAACATGGTAGACTTTGAGGGAATTATGCAAAGTGAGGTAAGTCAGAGAGAGAAAGGGGGCATGATCTCACTTATATGTGGAATCTGGGGGGAAAAAATCAGCTTTGTGATTGCCGGAGATGGGGGGGCGGGAATTGGATGAATTTGGCCCAAAAGTACAACTTTCAATTATAAGTATACTTTGGAACGTGACGTATAAGGTCATGATGACAGTTAACACTGTTACTCGTGTAGGAGTGGAGTGTAGATCCTAAGAGTTCTCATCACAAGGAAAAATATTATAGACATGATGGCTGGTCACTTACTGAGCAGTTATCCCAGGACATATGTAAGTCAAATCCTTGTGCCCGACACCTCGATCTCATCCAGTTTTCCATGTCAACGTCAGACTGGGAAATTTTTGAGTTGGGAAGATAAAATCTTTAGCTACTTAATAGGTTAAAAAGGTTTTCATTTCATTTTACATTTGTTTGATGATTGATGACACCAAGCATCATTTTATAATTCATTTATAAGTTGTGAATTGCCTGTGTGTACCACACGCTCAGTTTTCTATGAAAGGTTTGTGTTTTCTTGATTTGGAAGCTCTGTGTATATACCGATATCCGTAAGTGGAAGTTAAATGTTAATGCCCCTTTTTTCTCATTGCCTTTCACCTTACTTCATGTTAGTTTGAGGTACAGAAGTTTTAAACTTTTATAGCGTCAACCCTCAACCTTTTCCTTATGGCTTTTTTCTTTGCCTTTCTGCTCACACCCAAGGAGCACAACTGTGACCCTTGATCAAAGTCCAGGACCTCGGGGAGAGAAACCGAGCCTCCTCCTGGTACTCAGCACCAGCTGCCCCACTCCGCACGCGCCCATGCTCCCAGGCGGGCCAAACGACTGGCCTTAGTCCTGGCTGCCGAGTCATGCTCAGCAGCGCCAGCGCCTGAGCAGAGGGCGCAAAGCACAGCGCTGGTGCCCCTGCCCAGAACGCGCTCTGCCAGCCCATCTCACCTCCTTCCTGCGCCTCACGGGAGCCCCAGCAGCTGCGACCACTGACTTTGGCCTCTTCTCCCCTTCCTCCTCCACAGCACTGGGTGCCCTGGGGTCCCGGGTGTGCTTCATAAAATGATTAACTCGATTGACAAGCCAAATCTAAAATGGTTCTTAGGAGAGTTGACTCTGAGCCATTTTAGGATCAAAAGATTGGACTGAGCTGGGGGTGAGGCGCGGCGGCGGCGGGCAACGGAGGGAAGCGAGGACAGAGCCGAGGCCGCACAGGCGGGGCACTCAGCGCTGGGCTGGGGGCGGAGCTAGACGCCAAGGCAGATCAGATGGGCTGGCGGCACCAGGAGGCCCAGCACCAGGGACTTGGGGCCAGGATTGCTCTCCCAGACGCC
Organism: Scalopus aquaticus; assembly: GCA_004024925.1. Classification (NCBI taxonomy): domain Eukaryota; kingdom Metazoa; phylum Chordata; class Mammalia; order Eulipotyphla; family Talpidae; genus Scalopus; species Scalopus aquaticus. The sequence continues at coordinate 140,658 of PVIJ01002442.1, read as the reverse complement.
AGGACAGTGAGGACTCAGTTTGGAAATCATTGGGCAACAGTCACCTGAGGCCCCAAACTGGAGACCCCCTTTCTCTACCCAAACCTCTTCTCCCCCTGCCCCTGCAGTTTCCTCCCGCCCCACCCCCATCTCTGTCCTTCCCCATCAGCTGTGAGCGAGTCCTACTGGCTCTACCTTCATGAGGTAGTCAGACCACAGCAGTCCATTTGGATGACATTCTGGAACTCTCCTATACCTCAGTTATGGTGGTGGTCACCCAATTTGTCACAGCTGCCCACTAAAAGGGTTTGAGAAAATTACACCGCAATAAAAATGTGGGAGCAGCTTACCAGACTCCAGCCATTGCTCTCCGTTCTCACGTCACCCCCGGCCCAGGACACCGGCTTGGCCTTGAATTTCTGTCGGAGCCAGCTCGTCTCTGTTCTCCCCGTTCCTGTGCTTGCTTCCCTGTAGTCTTTGCCCAGCACAGCTGCCAGAGTGCTCCTTTAAAACCCAAAGGCAGAGTTTGTTACATTATTGCTCAGAACTGCAGAAATAAAGGAACTCTTGAGAGGTTTCTCAGTTCTCACAGGGCCACCCAGACCTCACATGACACAGGCCTCCGTTAATCCTCTGACAGCCTCCTCACCCGGGCCCTCGCCCCAGCCATCATCGCCTTCTTGGACATGCACCACATGTTCCCTCCTCGGTACTGTCTGGAAGCCGCTGCCCTGATTTTCGTTCATGTCTTCCAGGTGTTTGTGCAAATAGCATCTCCTAGCAAGGCCTTCCCCTGAGCACCCTGTTTTTACCTGTAGCCCACCTGTCCTCCACCCCCACACCCCCATTTGCTGTCTTCTCTCATTTTATTTTTCTCACAGACATTCCACATGTTTTGTTCTTGTTTTATGGTGTGACTCCTGTAGCCACAAGCCTAGGGATTTTTGTTGTTAGCAGAACGAGCTACCCTTCTGCTACCTAGAGTATTACCATTTGCCTGGCAAGTAATAGATACTTGATTAAATGTTGTGGATGCAGGAAAAATGGCCAGAAGACACAGTCTTGTATGTTGGCATCTCATTGCCCCTGAATTGTGCTCAGCTCCTCCCCACACGCAGTCTTAGACAGCGTGGAATGTAGTAGAAGTCTGTGTTTGTGGGTGCAGGCATTTTGGGGTAGTGGCTCTCCTTCCCATCTTTCCTTTAGGTTTTGCTGCCATCAAAAGGCTGACGTAACAGATGCCTCTCTCTCATTTCTCTTCAGAAGCAGATGTTCCAGGAGAGGAGCAGCCGAATGCTGCAGGCCTTGTCCCCGAAGCAAAGCCCTGTGAGCAGCCCCACCAGGAGCCGGTCCCCTTCCCGTTCCCCATCGCCCACCTTCTCATGGCTCCCAGTCAAAACCTCACCTCCCTCCTCGCCGAAAGCAGCCTCAGCCTCCATCAGCAGCATGAGTGAGGGGGATGAGGACGAAAAGTAAAGGTTGCTGGTAGACAACAGGAGCCACACCACACAGGCTGGGGAAGAGGGGAGGGCGAGCAGGGACGCCTGGTGGTGTTTGGAGGGTCATAGTCACAGGAGCGTCAACTCAGCAGGGAGACCATGAGCTCGAAGAGAAGGCCTTGGGACCAGCTCTCCCTCAGTCTCCACTCAACCCAAGACTTAAGCTCTGCATGGAGCTTTCCAGCCGGACAACCTGTACAAACCTTCTTAGCATCATCTAGAACCACTCTAACCTTGCTAAGGAAAGAAGCAGAGCGCCCCTGGGAGACTTGCACTGAGGGGAACATCTTCTTCAGTCCTTACACCCACCCCCCCATCAAGTACATCTCCTGTGGAAACAGCTCTTCCCTCAACCTGCTACTTTCGGCTCTGTAAGGGTCCTGCGCGTTATCTCCTACCACCCAAGCTCTGGCAGAATAAAGTTGTTTCCAATAGAGGTGGCCAAGTGCTTCTGAAATAGTCGAGTTAAAGACGAAATCCAGCCTTCTCAGTTCAGCCACTGAGACCCAATGTTGCAACGCATCAGTTTTTCCAGTTCCAGGAATATGGTGCATAGACAAAGCCTTGCTTTAGGCCAGATATATAAAAGTTCATCTTGTGTGAACCTTAACTTCTCATTCAAGGACAGATCTGTCAAGGAGAGTGCCACATAAGGCCCCACGTGCTCCTGGCTATACTTCTTCCATCATTGGCTGTCTCCATTGTTTTCCAGAAATTACCTTAATCTATGGGAAATGCAACAAAGGAAAAAACCCTATAGATATAAAAACAGGAGTTGCTTTGTTTTGACTCCAAGTTAAGCAGACGGCAAATGTCTCCTGAAGCTTCTCCTTAAAGATGCTTACAGAATGGCTTCTCCCATCCATCTCTGACCAGTTAACATTTCATAGACCTCAAGTAACAGTTTGACGTCCCAACCCACATAGTGTACCAATAGGGGGTGCTACCTGCACGTGTCTGTTCTATGTTGCCCCAAATATGCCATCCAGGGTGTCTACCATATGCAATACAAATATATGGAGGTGGCATTTTATAATCTCCTCCTGCTCTCCCCCTAGTACCCCGCTGAAATCCTTGGTCTAAAGAACTATCTTGTTCCCTTGTGACTTGGGCATTTTGTCAAGAACTCATCTTGGATTCCTGTAGAATTGTCTTGTTCCAACCCAGAAATCAGTATGTTGTTTTCAGGGCCTTCCATAATATGTATGGGTGCAAGGAGGCTCTAAATAAAGAGATTTCCAGAGCACTGTGGAAACCCCAGTTTTGATGTTAGCATCTGAATGGTCTAAGTGGATCTCAGTTCTACCCCTGCCCTAGGTCTGCCAAATGGGATGAAGATTCCCGCTCAGTTATTTGAGGCTGCTGTGCCCTATTCAGTTAGAAACGGGCAGGGGAGTCAGAGCGTTGAACCACACCCTTGGGTTACAGCAGCATTGCCTGGCCATCCCTGTAAAGCCAGAGGCCTGACTGAACAGAGGCCCGATCCCGCAATTTGTGGGCAGAGCCCAGCATCTCCTGTGACCAAAACACCCCTTTTCAGAGGCCTCGGGAACCTGCCTTCTGGGTGACAAGTGGGGCAACCAATGGAGGCAGGCGGTCTATTTTTCCCCGCCTTGCACTGGGGTTGACCTCCCTTTCTGCCCAGCTGAAGATGAGTGGTGTGTGTTGGGAAGCAAAACCATGAGGCCCTTAGCTGACTTGTAACCCAGAACTTTCTCCAGAACTCTGCTGAGCACCCCTGTGAGGCAGAGAGTTGGCAGGAACACGGCATGGGAGAAATTTGGTAGACAAGGCCGGGAGCATTGCTCCGTGGAGGGCATAGGCCCCAGTTCATCTCTCTTCAACTGGCAGCCAGGGCGTTCAGGGCACATATGCCAGCAGTTCAGTGGCTGACTACCTGTAGCTGGGCAAGGCAGGGTGGTGAGACAGGGAAGAGAGGAGAAAAGAGGTGCTTGGAGTGAAGAAAGGAAGTTCAAGAAAATCTACATTCTCAAGGCATTTCTGGGCCTTACTCTGTAGGGGAACTATGGGAAGGCCTCACTTACTCCCTGTGCTTACTCCATGGTCCGGCCCAGACCATTTTTACTGATCCACTCTGGATCAAATGACATGGGCCTGCTGTATCAGGCTGATAAGTTGCAGGCCTTACACACTACACAGATAGGTGCCACTTCCGTGACGCCGCAGGTTAGTGCCACCATAGCTGCCGAGGATGGACAATGGCCATGTTTGGAATATTCCAGGGATGAGCCAAAAGAACCCTTGAGTGGAATGGAAATCTTACCCCATGTTCCTTCTGCTTCCTAACAATGCCTTGCCACCTTGCTAAAGCCAGAAAACTTCTGAGGAGTAAGGGAATTCTGCAACCCACTTTTTGATGTGACCTGGCCATTGTTTTCTCCCAGTGTCCCCTCCCACCCCCAGGAAGAGATGGGGTTGCTTTGGGCCAGCCGGTTGCCTGGAAGGGTCAAGAGTGAGTTAGCGAAGGCTGAAGTGAGTGAGAGATGTACCGAGTATTGAGAGCTCGGAGAGGTAAGCCGAGGCGGCAAGAAGCAAGGCAGGACTCTGCCCTGAAAAGGGAAGGAAGAGGCTGCTGACTAGAGAGCGGCGGCTGGAGACTGGCAGGGGCTGCTCACGAAGGCGGGTGGGAGTCACTTCCCCAGTCCCGCCAAGGGCCACCGGCTCCCTGACAGGTGAGGAAAGCGGGCTTCCTTTCAGGCACACAAGGCTGGAAGGCACCATGCAGCGCGTCGGGTCCTTGTCCGCCGCGTCTCCATTTCAGCTCTTTTCCATTAACCACCACGTCCTCCCCCAGGGACGCAGAAATCAAATGCTCACCCACCAACTAAGAAGCAGGAATTGAGACAGCACAGTCACACTGAAAGGGCCGCTCTGGCTGGCCAACCTGTGTGTGCCAGCTTAGAAGGGCAAAGGACTTCAAGAGCAATGACCGTGAGACCGAAGCCTTCCTCTAACCTGCTTTGTAGGGAAGAGATGGGTGTTGGTGGGGGGTACTGATCTTGCTCCCGCCTTAGGCTGTGGTTCCCTGGCGGGAGGACTGGGGAGAGCAGGGATTTGTTCCCCCTCCATTACTGGGTCTTATCTGAGCACTGCGGTACCCTAGGCAGAGAGGCGAGATGACCTCACACAGGCAAATGAACCAGAGACGGCCCTGCTCCCATCTATGCTATGTTGGTCTTGGCCAGCTTTTTTTTTTTTTTTTTAAAAAAGAATGAGCTCATGAGGCATTTGCAGCTTCTATCTAGACTTGAGTTTTTTCTGTCACCGCGATATGTCCCGGGACAAAGCCATAAGAAGAAAATACCTACTTAAGACTATGCTATACATACAAGAAAAGATGACAGCGACTCATCTGGGTCACGCACGACCTTATGCCCAAGCATTTGCTCTGGTGCTGAAGAATGCCAACTACTGGAATCAGCCCATCCCCCGCCCCGCCCCCAGCCCACTCCCGCTCCCAAATATGGCATTCCCAACTTGTTTATAAATAAAGGGATACAGAATTGCACTTCCTTTTGTCAGGTTCCTTCAAAGCCTGCCTTTGTGCGTTTCTGTCTGAGGTGACTCCATGTGGAAGGGGACACTGAGCAGCTGGCCCGGCTCACCCCGCTGTGGACCGTGCTGCCTGGGCCCAAGCCTGGGCCTTGCCAAAGGCCTAAAACTAACTTCAAAGCTAGTGAGCAGCAGGCCCCTCTGTAGCAGAGGGCTTGTGGGGAGCCCAGTCAGCACTCCCGAGTTGTGGGTTCCACTGCTAGCTTGTGACTTTGGCCAAACCACTTCACTCCTCCAGCCTCAGCGTCTGCCTTGGGGCAATGAGATTGAGGGAGTGGTTTCTGTGGTCGCCTATTGCCTGTGAAAGTCTGAATTCGTGAGGCAGCACCCACGGTCCCCGAGCAACCACGAGAGGGTGCTTACCTTTCGCCGAGTGGGGAGCCCGTCCCGGCCTGAGGGGCCGCCACAACCCATGGCATCGGCGGCAGGACTCCCTGCAGCTTCCTCGGGCTCGCGGCTTCCGCCCCCTCCTTACAGGGCCTCCTATAAGAAGGCCGGGATGCTTTTCACCTGGACCTCAACGTCAGGGATTGGCCATCTCCACCACTTTGCTATCGTGGGGGAAACTCAGCTGCAAGCACATAGATGGGGGTGGAGGCCCCAATTCAGGATTCCAAATGTCAGCAATTAAGGCAGATGTCCGGGTTCTGAGAAGTGTGCTTCTGCCCGCCACTAGCCAAATTCAGGAGCTTCCATTCACTTCATCTGGTGAGGTTTAGTGCTTTAAAGTGACAAGTTCTAACATTAGCTGAGACGAAGAAATGAAGCCGGGCCTGTAGTCAGCAAGGGAATTCATTTAAAAACAATCCCTATCATTCACAGACCAGCTAACTTGGTTTTGCCACACAGATGAAACACATTCTTGACAGGTTGTATTTACAGTAACAGTTACCGGTTTTTTCTTGACTTCTGTGATACCTCAGAAATCTTCTCAAGGGATAAACAATCCGATCTCAGGCAAAATAAAACTCATGTTGAAGAATTCTGAGGTTTGCCCCAAAGAGAATTAGCCTTTGTGAATCAACAGATCCCCTGGGATAAAAAATGTACACTATCAAAAATGTGAATACACACGTACAAACCACACACAATCATCTTATATTGGAGTCCTCATTGCCTGTTGGGATTGGCATGTTTAAGCAACTGCTCTGAGAACTCAGCAGGAGCTTTTAAGAAAAAAAAAAAAGACGCCCACCAGGTTGCTTTTCAGACAAAGTCTGACCCTTCTTAAACACCAAGGTCTCATCAGTGAGCAAATTCTTTGAGCAAGCAAGTAAGAACTAATAAATAACCAGTAAAGTCTGGAAAATATCATTAAGAGCACAAACAGCTGTAGATGCTAATTGATCTTCATTAGGCCCTTCTGCACTGCCACAACTTATATTCTAGAAAAAAACACCAAATTAGCTGACTCTCAGCTGCAAATGACCAAGTGTGGAAAACCTGAGAAATGTTCAGAGTACCAGTACTGTTGTTTTCTAAAGGCAATTTTCATTTTTCTCACCTTCATTATCTTTTTTGGGTGGGGGTGGAGGTGGGGGTGGGCTAAGGAATAGACCAGCAAGTTTCCTCGACTATATTCACAAAAGCAGAGTTCTGATGGAGGGCCTAAACACAACTAAAATATTTGCTATGCAACCTTCCATTTTTGGAAGGTTTGGAATTAATGAATGCATACCTGAAAGAGTCAGGACACTGTACCGTTTCCACAGGGATCTTTTCAACTTCTTATATTTACAAATGACCTTGTCGCTAAAATTTGCAAGTTCAAAGAAAACCTGTCATCTTCTGCCATACACCTGGCAGAAGACTTGACTCTACTGCTTGAGAGACAAACAGCTTTTCTCGTCTGCTAGTGACATTCCACTGGACGGATGCTGACAAGACGCCATTCACTAAGCTGACTGCTGACATTAACCCAATTGAGTCATTGTTTTTCCATGTGTTTCCACGTCTTGCACATAGGGATTAATGATATATGAAAGAAGTTGGAGAGGTGTGTATTAGTTTTCTATTTTAATAAACAGTGACTTAGAGCAACAGAGTTATTATTTTACAGTTCTGGAGGTCAGATGTCAAAATGGGTCTAAAATTAAGGGGTTGCATGCAGGATTCCTTTCCTGTCTGGAGGCTCCAGGGGAGACCCTGTTTCTTACATTTTCCAGCTTCTAGAAGTGACCCCCTTCCATCGGTGCCAGTCCAGCCTTCCTCATGTCACTCGAACACACCTTCTGCCTCTCTCCTCTACTCATGAAGACCCTGATGATCATATTGGGGTCTCCTGGCTAACCTGGGCCAATCTCCCTATTTTAATGTCATCAGCAACTTGAATTCTTTCTTGCGTGTAGTGCACCACACTCAGATTCTGAGGATTGGGATGCAGATATCTTTGGGCCATTATTCTGCCTTCCACGGATGACTGAAGGCGGTGGTCATAAGCCTGGAATCTGTTTCCAGGTTCTGATGGAGGAGAGGTAACCCTCACGCTCATGGATTCATGTTCCCGTTCTTAACGTTCCTACGTCCACTTGTGATGAATCTGCTTAAATATTTCTCGAGTGTTGATGTTCTCGGGAGAAGCACAGAATAGGTATAATGGGAGGCGTCTGGCCCAAACGAACATGTTAATTCATCCCCAAGCTGAGGGAGTGTTGAGCCCTCAACTCGTGAACATGGAGCCAGGGCTGTAGAAGTTTAAGGAAGTTCAAGAGTTCCCCTCCCTCTATTTTCTGTGCAGACCCTCTAATGAATGCTTGTCCTTCCCAAGAAGACAAGGGGAGACCGAAGTCTTTGCTCACCGGATATTCCTGCTGAAACAAGCCCAGGGATACGGCTTCAGGCTATCAGGCAGAATCTGTTTCCTGCCTACTCTCCCCAATTTTGTTTTTGTTTCTTGGCCTCTGGCTATTGACCACAGCCACTTGAAACGGGGACTCACTTCCAGCCATTCAGTATCAAAGTGCCCCCAAGTTCCTCACGAGGGTAACTGATTTTCCCATGTGGCTTTTGATACCTTTTAGCTTAAGATCTATGTTAATTCCTGTCTGGAGCATCCAGTAAGCATTTGAGTGAGCCACTAAGTGCTGGGAAACAACGATTAATTTGGGGGCCTCCCTGGTGGCGCAACAGGCTAAGCACAGCACTAGGAAGCTATCCGCAGCCACTGCAGCAAGAGTTCGATCCCCGGCCAGGGAGCTTCCCACATGGCACAGCAGACCTCGCCTGCCTCGCCTGCTGCTCCCCTCAGCAGTGTACTTCAGTCACTCTGCCTGTTCTGCTCCCCACTCTGTCTCTGGTGAATCCTCTCACCACCCCACACCTCTGGCCTACTCTCCAGCTTGTATGCATAAATAAATCTTAAAAAAAAAGATTAATTTGGACACGATCCCCGTCCCCACCTTAATGTCAGGTCAACAGCATAACTCTCATGCTGGCCTCTCCTGACTGACCCCGCCTTTGACTTAACTGAGCGCTTGATGAACAGTCCACGTCTTTCACTTCACCAAAAGAAGTTTACAGTTATCTCACTAACACATTTCACATTATTTTACTGACCTCTGTAGGGTGGGGTGCTCTTTCCCACAGTTCAAAGACTGCCAACTCTTGCTCAGAGTGGGCTAGATTTTAAAAGCAGATTTTCTCTTTTAAAAATCACTCTTTAAGAAGGCCGAACAGAGGAGGCTGACGATGCCACATGGTAGTTGGGCCACAGACGGGAAGGCTCGGGCTAAGTGCCTGAAGTCTTTGGGTGCCGGCACTTATCTTTCCCCAAAGGTCTTAACAGGCATGCTGCCTTGCTCTCAATAGATGAAACCTTCCCATTTGAACAGAGCTGCTTTGTGGAGAAATGATCATTCTAGGGTTCACCCTAGATTTTTTTTTTGCAGGATGGCTGATAGGCCTCTCCCCCCTAAATAATGGGGTATCATTTGCCGTCATATACTGTTATTTCATTACCAGTTGAAGCCCCAGAAGAAGAGCAGTTTTCATATAGGAAGCTTCATTCCAATTATTGTGCTAAGGTGACAATAATTAGCTCTAACTTTAGAAATAATTACACTATTATATTAAGCTGTTACCAAGAAACTGTCTAAAGCTTCTGCATCCATCACAGTTGTTGAAATCATTAACATGTTTATTTTGTTTGAGAACTGGCAAATTTTGTTTGGACAAGAATGCCAGAGAACAATAAGAGCATTGTTAGCTGAGTGTTTCTTGCACAGAAGGAAACGGTAAGGCTGCTCAGGTGCCCCAAATCCAATTCAACAAGGCCTTTTTCTCCCTTTTAAGTATCTTCCAAATAACACATTAAACAGAACAGCAATAAAATTGCAAGAACTCTAGGCCTGCTCTGTGCCAGGTAGACAAGATTTGATGCAGCCAGCATCTAGTTAGTCTCAAAAACTGGTTTATGGTTTAGACTTTGTTTTTTTTAACCCTGTCACACATTAGAATCTCTTAGGAAACTCTCTTTTAAAAATGCTTCCCAGAGGGCCTCCCTGGTGGCTCAAAGGGGTTTAGCACAGCACTATGAAGCTATCCGCAGCCACTGCAGCACGAGTTCGATCCCCGGCCAAGGAGCTTCCCACATGGCGCAGACCTCTCCTGACTTGCCCGCTGCTCCCCTCAGCAGTGTATTTCAGTCACTCTGCCTGTTCTGCTCCCCACTCTGTCTCTGGTGAATCCTCTCACCGCCCCACACCTCTGGCTTACACCCCAGTTCTTGTATGCATAAATAAATACATCTTTTGAAAAAATGCTTCCCAGAGATCATCTGATGGAGTGGATCTGAAGTGGGGCCCAGGCCTCAGAGAGTCTGATGTGGCCAGATTGAGATCCTCCAGGTGATAGCAAATGCTTCAACTCTGGGGAAAAGAGTGAGCCTAGGAGAGGAGAGGAACTGGATTCAAAGAAATCGGCAACCACTGCCTTGTCTAGCAAAGATGAGAATTGACCAACATGCAGCTAAGACAAGGAAAGGTCTAGGGATCATTTTCTTTTCTTATACAAAGAGAGACAATTATGCTGGTGAAAGTGTTATCAATGGACAGAAGGCAAAGGATTGATTTTAAGACCAATAGAGAAGGAAATGACAAGGGTACTATTAAACACCCAGCCCAACCACTGGTGAAAATGGGTAGTCAATATCAATTTAAAAGCTCATCAGCTTGTGATGGCTGTATATAGCTGCATGGTCCAAAATGGTGGCCATAAGCACATCCAGTTCCTCAAGTAAGCTAGCCACATTTTCTTTTTTTTTTTAAAGATTTATTTATTTATACATACAAGCTGGGGTACAGACCAGAGGTGTGGGGCGGCGAGAGGGCTCACCAGAGACAGAGTGGGGAGCAGAACAGGCAGATCAGAAATACACTGCTGAGGGGAGCAGCGGGCGAGGCAGGAGAGGTCTGCCGCGCCATGTGGGATTCTCCCCGGCCGGGCGTCGAACTCTCGTCGCTGCTGCCGACAGCTCCACAGCGCAGTGCCCAACCGCTGCGCCACCAGGGAGGCCCCAGCCACATTTTCTTAAAGATTTTATTTTTGCATACAAGCTGGGGTGCAGGCCAGAGGTGTGGGACGGTGAGAGGGTTCACCAGAGACAGAGTGGGGAGCAGAACAGGCAGATCAACGAAAAAACACTGCTGAAGGGAGCGGCGGGCGAGGCAGCAGAGGTCTGCTGTGCCATGTGGGAATCTCCCCAGCTGGGCATCGAACTCGTGTCACAGCTGCCGACAGCTCCACAGCACTGTGTTTAACCCATTGCGCCACCAGGGAGGCCCACTAGCCACATTTTAAATGTTCATGGGGCTAGTGGTGACAACACTGGAGAACATGGCTAGAGAACATTCCCATCATCACAAAAGTTGTAGTGTTGGGCAGTGGCCTACAGAAACCTTTCACAGAGGCAACCCTCCTACGTGATACTGTATGATTTATTCACACGACTAAAGAGTACATTTATATGTTATGAAGGGAACATCTGAAAATACCAGCAGCTAATCATTTGTAAACTTGCATTGTGAAGTCTTGTCAAGAATTTTGAAATGAAGGACAAGGAAATAAAAACATAGCAATGGCTTGGCAGCCGCTTCATAAAACCATGGGCCATTGGGTTGAAGCTCTTGTTAGTTACAAATGTACTTTATGACTTTCAAAACAGGGCAGGGGGCTGCTACAGGAATGCTATTTCTCTATCATGAATGATATATTAGCACAGTGGCTGACTTTTGATAAAATACAGATCAATAATTTTCAATTTAAAACCATTCTCCCTTTCAAGAGTCACCAGTTCTGTCTTTTGAGACAAAATATAGCATGAAAGCAGTGCATTAGGAGTTGCTCCCCATTTTAGGTTTGAAAGAGTGCCATACAATATCAGACCTGGAAAGCACTTTGCAACCATGTAGTTCAACTTGCTTACTTTATAGATGAGGAAACTAAGGCGTGGTTAACTGACAGCTTGCTGGTAGCAGACCCAAGGCAAACACACTGACTCTCCAACAGGAACACCCTCAGAGTCATTCAAACCCAAGTGCCTCATCTGAGATTTTCAAGCAGTATTGTTTTTTTAGCAACAAATATTTACATTATGAAGTTCTCAAAAAAAAAAAAAAAAAAAAAACAACGACACGTATTTCCCAAGGAATGTTTAGAAGCAGGACATGTTGGTAACACGAAGCTCTCCTTTGGTTGTTCGCAGCCAGATATGTTTGGAAGCCCTGGGTTCTGGTGTCAGTGCTGCCTCAGTTTCCCAAAAGGGATAAGGGAACTGAGCTCTCTTTAACTGCAATGCTGCATACGCCAGCAGTTCTCAACGTGTTCTTCAAGAATCCCCACAGGGGCCTCCCTGGTGGCGCAATATGAAGCTCTCCAGAGCCACTGCAGCACAAGTTCCATCCCCAGCCAGGGAGCTGACCCACATGGCGCAGCAGGCCTCTCCTGCCTTGCCCACTGCTCCCCTCAGCAGTGGATTTCAGTCAGTCCGCCTGTTCTGCTCCCCACTCTGTCTCTGGGGAATCCTCTCACCACCCCACACCTCTGGCCTACACCCCAGCTTGTATGCATAAATAAATAAATCTTAAAAAAAAAAAGAATCCCCACGGGACACATGTTAGGATAGACCCCTGGGCCTCCAGCCCCAAGAATCTGAGTGGGCAGAGCTGAGGCCAAGCCAAGAAGTCTGCATTTCACCAGCATTTCAGGTAAATCTGGCGTAGGTTGTCCAGAGACCTATGTGGACCTACACGGCCGGGTCCCGCCCGACTGGCCCAGGAGAGCCCAGGTTTATACCCACTGTGCATTTCACAGCATAATTATCATTAGTGCCCTTTCTGGCCTGGCTGGGACTATATGTTTTTTATATATATATAGCTCCATCCACTGATCATGTTTCCAAAACTCCCACTATGAAGTTTCCTGTTACGCAGCTCCTCTATTTTGCCAAAAGGATGTTCCCAAGAAAGGCGAGCTCAGTGTTTCTTGCTATAAACAATCCAAGTAGCCTGTCTCTCCTTCCATGGAGCATGAGAACTTAGCTATCCTTGTCCATTCCCCGCAGCTCACCAAGGCGACGGCGCTGGCACGTACTGAAGTTCAGAAACGGAGCAGGGGAGGGATGCGACTAGAGACCAGACCTCAGGAAAAGGCCACGCCCACACAGGGAATCACAACCGCATTTTATTGTCCGAACTACCTTGGCTCAGAACTGGGCACGTGCTGAGGGCTTGTCCGCTGGTGACACACAGCCCAGGTGGCTCCGCGACGTGTGGGGCATTATCTGAGGCACAAGTCACTGCTCTGGATTTGTTTTCCCAACAATCACAGCAGAGTCTTTCTCTACGAAACATGGAATGACTAATTACCTCCAGCCAAAGCCATCCGTGACATCCTTCACTCACGGCAGCAAGTTACCAGCCAGGCCGCGAAAGAGCACAGAGCCTCAGGGGGCCGGGCTTCGGCCTCCGACACTCGCACACTTCGGGGTGCATGTGTGCATGTATCACCGCAGCGGTGACAGGCGCAGAGTGAGCCGCGTCAGACCTGAATCATGGGCACAAACACCGTAGTCATCTTTTATTTCATGTGTAAGTTAATATTTTTCTCTTGTCCAATCAGTTATTGCTCCCAGTTTAAACACTGCCTTTAGGAGTGGAGACAAGATCAGCCAAGCAAATAACTTTGTATTTAAACAGAGTCAGATATGTCCATGGCAGCGTATTTTCCTCCCTGTTGACGTTTCTTATTTGGTTCAAGCACTTCTGAAGTATTCACAACTTGTGTTCCAATATGGACTCTGTATCAATGACAATAGACATCTCAATGGCTAACACTTGTGTACTTATGTCAGGATGTTAACTTAGAGCAACAGATGGTGTGCTCTGTAGACACAAGTGAAGCAGCAAAGACAACCTTGAATAATTTTAACACCAAGCAACCTGCAGAGATGAGGGTCAGCCAGAACACTAAAGTGGTACGTTCCATTCTTCTAAAACAGGTGTCATGTGGTCCAGGACCGACTTAAGCACAACCTGAGTTTTTAATGAGAGCACAGCTTTCAAGTCTAGGCTAGCGCAGCCCGAGAAGATTAATTGTACCAGTGAAAATAATGGACACGAAGGAGGTGGCAACGGGACCTGATTTCACGAACACTGAATAAAGTCAACTTAACATTTTAAAACACTCAATACCTTCTATTTTCTAGGTAAACGTTGCCTCGGTTGTCTACTCAAGATATACTTCGTTTGGTCTAGTCTAAAATTTGGTTTTAAGTATCTGCATATTTTACTGGTCCAATTCACATGCCAGCTCTACTAAGAACTTTTTCATAAGTGAAAAGCAAGACACCACAGAGGACGTGATGTGACGCTTCCCCAAGGAAGCTGGAGCAGGAGCTGCCACAACATGGCAGCCAGCGAGGCCTGCGGCCCAGCCAGTCACTCTGACAAGACAGGCAGTCTCCCGTGTTTTCAGATCCCCACAGCGACAGGCTTTAGCTGTCAACATCCTAATGGAACATGTGGGGTAGTGACCTCTGTAGTTTTCTAGATAAAGGCATAGCCAGATCTTAACGTCAATATAGTACCTTGTAAAATAATGATTGAGGGTTCCCACAGTTCTCGAACAGTTCAAATGACAAAAGGGGTTTCTAAGAAAGTGGTGCTGGGGAATGTTCTAAATATAACATTTTAGGCTCTTCCTGCCTGTTTTTGCAAACCCTTCTTATGCTACATTGAGCCAGGCTAACGAGAGAATGCTTTGACTTTCAAGTAGACTAAACTTTTATTATTGCCCTTTTTAATGCCTAGTATATATGAAGAGCCAAGGCAGTTAGAAGTGCATGTTAAGATTCTTTTTATTTTCTTTCAAAAAGAATCTTAAAAATATTTTAAAGCATTAAGTAGCACTGTTCTAAATGTGCATTCATCCCAAGTTTGCCATTTTTGGCAAATTTGGAAGGCAAAATGAACTCAAGAGCAGGGAAATCAGTCACAAGTACTAGAGTTAAACATTACTTTGATGGCCTGCAGGGCAGACATATTGACTAGAGTATGTGACCTTTGACATATGTGCTGTTTTGACCCAACTGCAAAGGTGATGTACAGAATTCAAACTATTAGGCCACTTTTGGCTCAGCAAATGTTAGAATTATGTAATAGAATGTTCTTTCAAGAGAAATGTTATTATCCCATAAAGGTTCCATCCCAATAGAATATAGAGTATTCACGAAAAAGCAAAATCATCAAAATCAAATTGCAGGGATTTTCTCTCTATCTCAAATAAGTGTGATAAAGAGATATTTGTATACGACTAGACAAAGGACATTTGGGTGTAACTTATGAAAATGCCTAAAGCACTTAGAATCTGCTAGTGATAAGGGCAGGTTCAAGTTTCTAGAGTAATCTTGGGTTTCTGAGTTCACAATACTTCTGGAACTCTAGCTCTAGAAATTTAGATTAGAACTATCAAATTTGAACACACTATGAAAGATTTTCAGAGATTTCCTTGGGGAGTCTTATCAAAGGCTGTTCCCTGAGACAGGCAAGGATAGGAAAATGTAATCCTCTGAGCACAAAAAAAAAATACATATGAAATCAATTTGATCTCTTTACTTCTCTCCTTTAAAGAAATTACTAAAATGAAAAGATTTCTCATTAGAGTCTAAACTTTTTGTTTCATCTTTTTTAAAAAATTCATTTCCTTGACTAAGAGGCCAGGCACAGGAGGTTTCCACATACGTTCTCTGTCCTAATACTTCTCTTAAAAGGATCACTTCTGTAAAGGTACAGAAATCAAAACACAGTTCTTCCAATTGAAATAAAGTTGGTGGAATCCTGAAATAATTAGCTGCATTTTAAAGAATACAACTAATTCTTCACTTTTGGAAATCAGAACACGAAAAAAGTTAGGCAAACTTAATAGAATCCTAAAATGATTAAAACTTTTAAGAATGCAATTACAATTCTGTACTTTTGGAAAATAGAATGTGAAAAACAAATCCAAAATACCTCTCTATGTAAATTAAAGCTCAAGCCATGGTATTCAAAATTAAAATGATTTACATAATCTACTATACTTTGTGTTTTTTTAGTAATTAACCTTCCTGAGTCTGATTTTGTTCTCCTTAGTGCTTGCTTAACTAAAGTGCTTAATAAAATTTCTACAGAATATATTACCCTCTCCATAGATGAATATTATTTTGAACTACAATCTGACAAAAATCTAACTACATTTAATTATGCTTGATTAATCCAAATGTCACTGAGAGATTTATAGAACAGAGAAATATTTTTCAGGTTAAGTTCACACTCTTTTCACTCTAAGCATCCTGGATCCAGTATTACCTCAAACCTACTCTCTCAGTTCTCTGACATTTAAAAAACCCCACAAAAACTGATCCTCATTGTCCAAAGCAGACCATGGGACCCCAGACATGGAGCTCTTTTGCTTTCAAGAGATAGGTGGATTCCAACAAAGACTGAAGCCACCACTTCGAACTGGGAAGCGCGCGGGCCTAGAAGAGCTGACAAGACTGGCGCGCAGAGGACTCAAGAAGTCAAGCGCGGGTGTGGAGGAGCACAAACTGGGCGGGCCGTAAGTGCCAGAGAAGCAGTGGGCCTCGGCGGGGGCCCTCCTCGCAAAGCAGGCCCTCCACCTGTGTGAGGGACCTCTGGAGACTTTCACAGCGACGCCCTAGGTGCTTTTATTTATATGCAATACGTCTATTTAAAGGGTGATCAATTGGCCCCGCCTTTGGAAATAAACACATCACATCTCCTCTGTCACTGGCTCCACCTGGTCAGCCGGGCAGGTGGGCGTCAGAACTGGAGGTGACCAGGCGGCTGCGCTGCCCACACCGCACGTCTGGCCCCAGTAGCAGCCCATGTCCCATTCACACTGCTTCTTCCACTGGGGTCATGGGCGATTCACGTCCCCATTTTAGAGACATATGGAAAAGGCCAAGCAAAGATTTCTCAAGGATCCTGTGACCACTATATCACTGTCACTTTCATGTCTTCATTTTTGGGGTGAACACAACTGACCCCAACCTGCAGACTTGATAGGGAAGCCTTCTTGGATAATTCTTTCCTCACCCTCTAAAAAAATCAGCTTGCAAGTGTTCAAGAAGGCCCCTCCTCCAGAAAAGCAGCTATTTTAACTCCAGTATCAACAGCCAGATGCCTTAAGTGGGAAACTTATTTAAATAATGATTTCTGAAGTCGCAAAAAGACTTATCTGGAACTTGCTGTAAATGCGTTTTTGTTCTGAGAAGACGGCGCCCACATCACTCAGTGAAATTTGAATTGTACAAGCTGGTCCCGCTCAGCTGACCTCGGCCCCCCTCAGCTGACCACGTCTCCCCGCTGGTGGGCCAGACACGGAACTGCAACAGGCTCAGTCTGCTCGGTCTATGAAAAGGCACAGCGCGGGGCTCTCTGCGGGGCCCCCCAGAGCTGCGCACAGCGCCAGGCCCAGAAGAGGCGGACTAGCTACAAAGAGAGCTCAGGAATCAACCACCCCCTCGCCACTGCCCGTGATGAAAACAATCACAGGCTCGCCCTGCGTCCCTCTCCCTGGCTGTTTTTCTGCAAGCACTTAACTCCCAACTGTCCTAGAAACTCCGCGACTCACGTCTCACCTTCCCCTGCTGGAACACGCGCTGCACAGGTAGGGGCTGCTGCCGTCGCTGCCACCCGCCCAGCATGCGGCACGCCGGAGACACTCACTGTTAAAGGCAGGGATGAACACACTTCGCCTTCACGCCACTCCTGCTCACCATCTGCACCTCCCCCGGCCCCTACGCCTGGGCCTGTGCTGTCTCCCTGCCTGGGAGAACAGAACCAGGGCAAAGCCGCGGCCCTCGTGGCAGGCACCGCCGGGGGAGCGCGGGCGGGAGCAAGGCTGTCGCTCGCGCCATCGTGACGCTGCGGCTCTGCCGGGGAGAAGCTGGCCTAGCAGGACGTGCTGCCCACGGAGGCCTCAATCCCACAGAGGGGCCACAAGAAACCCCCAAACCGTGACCCACCTGGAGCTGCACTTGGAAGCTATCTCGCCTGCTTCCGCACTAGGAAGACCCACAGACCACCGCGGTGTATATTCCCGGGTAACACAAGTGATTCTGATGAGGACCGAACACTTTTCGCTTTCTTAATGAACCCAATTTGAAAACAGTTGATTGAAGTCCCGGTGTGTGTGTGTGTGTGTGGGGCAACTTGACTAGCAACCTGTTAATAAAAAGTAGTTTGTTTCTCTTGATACCTCTGATTATGCGACAGTCTGAAATATTCTCATATTTAATTAAACTAATTAATAATTGTCAATGGCTGATAGCTTAAATTCATGAAAATGTCACACAGCCCCAATTTCAAACCAGAAGGCACTGATAGCTCTAATTGATGGAACAGGAACCCAAGTTAAAAGTTACCTTTCCACACAGAACAATAAACAAAAATCCTGTGTTGACCAAGTAATTAAGGGCTCCTTCCTGCTGGCAACGCTGGCTCCCTCTGTTTACTAACACGCGGGCTCTGGCGATGAAGGACATTATCTTCAAAGTCAATGTTTAAGCACCTGGACGGCCGGGAGAGGCGCAGGATGAACGCATGAGCGCCCCTGCCCTTCCACACACACATCTGAAAACTGAAGCAGAAGCTGTCCCGATAGCCCTGCAGAGCTCCCACCCCACCGCGACCACTCCAGGGGGGCCTCTGACAGATGCAAGAAAGCGGGGACTCATCAGAGAATGATGCTCACAGCTGCCAAGCAGGCGCCCGTTGCCGGTCAGTTCACAAGAGGGTGCAAAAACTCAGGTGATACCAATCACTCCTAACCCAGAGAGGCAGGGGCTGGCGGCAGGCGGGAGAAGCGCGTGAGCGAGCACCGCGTGGGCACGTTCCCACCTGAAACACGCCCAGGCAGGAGGCTCAGGCCTCAGGTGCAGCGCCTGCGTGCAGAGAGAAGCAGCAGCTCCAGAGGCAACCAGAGAAGCGCTATGACACACAACCCAGCAGGGTGGCAGTGTGAATCCGCCGCCTCCTGCCGGGAGACACCTAGCGGAGGGGGAAAAGGGCTCTGCGCAGTGGGACCTGTCCCCCAATCCCAGGGTAGGAGAGGCAGTTGGAGAGAACATGTCCCGAGGGGGCTTTGCTTCACTCCTGGTTCCCAAATATCCCAACAGTAGAAAGAAAAAGGAAACAGCCTCCACCGTCACACCCCACCATGCCTCGCCTTACAGTTCAAGTGCTGAGGAGATCACTCAAGGTCTTCTCACTTAGAGCAGTCAAGGAGGATTTCCCCTAAGTCTTCTCAGGCAGACAGAACAGGGCCCATGCAAAGTAGAGAAAACCATCACGGTCCGTGTGCACCAGCAAAGAGCAAAGCAACACAAAAGAAAGAGAATGAAAGAAACTAAAGCCAGATACACACTGGAAACAGAATGATTTCAGAAACCATGGAAATTGTAGATGACACAGTTCAGCCTTCAAAGAAATGAAAGGAGTTGTCCAAGAGGACAAGGGGGTGGGAGGAAAGGCTGGCAGAGCCAAGGAGAGAGAGAGATTAAAAAAGAAAACTACAGCAGAAGCGACGCCACCTCGCAAGCATCAAGGCCCAGAATCAACACTACAGAAAACCGAGTCAGTGAGTCGACAGGGTAAGAGCTGAGAAACAAATCACACAGCGTCCAGAGAGACGAGGGGAAGGGGGTCGAAGGAAAGGTAAATATGAAGGGCACAGACGAGCCAGGGACACATCACTGAAGAAAACAGAATGGTTAAGAAGTGCAGTGAGTCCCAATGTCAGTACCCGAAGGCTCACCGCCCACCAGAGAAAGCCAGCAGGTGACCCTGGCGTATACATGAATGAAGTGTTACTGAATTTCAAGGAAAAACAACAAATCACAAGAACCCAGGGCAGGCTGTCTACATAAGGGGGAGGAAAATCTCTCAGGACGCAGCCCTCTCCACACCACCAGACATTAGAAGAGGACACAGCGATGTCTCCAAAGAATCGAGGGAGAAAGGAAGCGACCCACAACTGAAAGCCAGCCTGGCTGGCGCCCACAGGACCGGCAGCAGATGTACATTTGTAAATAGGCAGGAAAAGCCAAGGGGAACTAATCCCGTCCCAGACCAAAGCCTCAACTCCGGAGGGCAGTCTCTGTACGAAAGGGCTGGCAGTGAGCACCGAATTCATTCCGACATAGAATTAAATTTAAAGAACTCGAGTAATTACCGATAGCTCTACACTGCAACTTCCCTGTCTTTCTAGGCAAAAGCTGCCAAATCTATTCAATGATCTCCTCTAACAAACGATGCCAAATGAAAACACACGAAAGAATACCTCTCCTGAGTGGATTTTGCACTATAGAAAAATTTTGGTCTGTATCTTACCCTTGAGGTCAACATACCCAAGGAATTCTTGAGCAGTGATCATGCTAATTAGCGGGGCCATGGTTGAGCAGAGTGGCCTGGAACAGAAGACCCAGCTACTCACACCACGGTTCTTCCGGTCACTTACCACAGGATCTCGGCAAACTCATACCAAAGAGGGGACAGCTGCATGGCCCACCGCATGGCGTGGTAAGGATCAGATGAGATGCCGTGTGTGAGACTTCTTTGGGATCTATAAGCAAGGCCATAAAGCTATGCTACCTGACTAGATGCAAAGAAGCCGCGATATTAAAGGAGCCCAAATCGGACATTCTAAGACGGATCGGATGGCTCTTGTGGACCCAACCCCACTTCCCTTCATTTCGCTACATTTTGAAGTCATTTCTTAGCACTATGAGGAAGGAAACTCAACAGCAGCCTTTCTGCCCACCTGTGACTCCGCAGGTGTTTCTCCTCGCCAACCTTTTCCTTTCGCAGAGCAGCAGCAGCAGCCGCCTGCGCCCACGCCGGGCGCCTCTGCGCTGACCGGCCTTCGCACAGCAGCAGAGAGCTGCTCCCGGGGCGGCCCGCCTGCACCATGCGGCCCTCTCCTCCCGCGGCAGCTCTCTGCCCGCTCGGGCCTGCGCACGCGTCCTTTACTCTTCTTTTTCATGACAAACCTGCCCTTCTAAATTAAAAAAAAAAGGAAACCTCCTTTCTCTACACCTCCTGATCCAAATTATTTTAGATTTGGAAATAAAGATATTGTTTAAGAACTTAGAAAGATGTTGCCCAACACCCAAGGAAAATGGCACTTTTCATTCATTGATTCAACTAGTATTTATTAAGGGCCAGGCCCTAGCCCAAAGAGTAGACAGTCTTCAGACACTTAGAATCAAGTAAATGAGAGGGAAACATAAAGGACTTTGGGAAAACTAAATGAATCTAGCTGAGAAAGAGTCGATGTCTATTTAATGTTACAACCTACATGCAGAAATTTGATCATTTGCTTAAGACACAAACCCAGCCAAGAGGCAGAAGGGCACACCCAATTTCAGAGAGCCATGTGCAGCTGGCGAAAGGGAAAAATGACTACTTGGGACCATTAAATGTTGAGGACGCAGGATGTTCTGAAAACTCTTCTTGCAGTTGTTGTAGGAGCAAACAGCAAAGACAGGAGAGGCCAGACTGTGCTGGGTTTGATAGTTACACGCAAGCCAGAAAGCAGATGAATAAAGGATTTCAGTTACGTCATTAAAATATTGAAAGAAATCTTTACTTTTGAAGACCTCGAAGGGGAGACTGTGACAGGATTTGTCCACACCTTATTCTCTGTCTTCAAGCCGTCTCTGGAGACTGTGGTGAGGAACAGCAGGCAACGGGCAGCCCCAGCCACACAGGAAACCACCGCCAGGACGAGGCGAGCAGGCGCCTCCCGCACGGCCGCCTCCTCCCCACACCAGGTCACACTTGAAAGTGGCAAAAGATGAGGGTTGGCCGTGGAGGCCTCGGTAGGACACTCACACACTACCTAATGTTTCTAAGGAAGCTGGGATCTCCAAACTGACATAAAGGACCAGGATGTTTACATTTTTTTGCACCAGAAGGAAACAATTTCTGGCCCCACCCAATCTCCAAGACACCGACTTGGCTTCCAGGGGCACCGTCTCATCACTCTTACTTTGGAAGGACATCAGTCTCGGTCTGTCTTTTGCCTGATAACACAAGTTCTCTGAGAGACCCTTCTAAGGATGGAAGAGATGAGATCTTTCTAAAGATGACATTGCCATGCGCTCAGATAACACAAGGAATGAAAACAAGTCAGATTCACTGGAACTAAGAGAAGTGGAGCTGCATGACTGCAGCCGGCTGGCCAGAGCACCCCTGCTCCCAGGGGAAACACTCCCACTGGGCGCAGCGGGGCCAGCTGCATGGGTGCGCTGTGTGACCGGAGCACGTGGAACACTTTGCAAGCCACCGCGTTTAAACTGAGCCTCAAAAGTGGGCAGAAAACGAGAAGTTAAAGTAGATGATGTATATGAACAAAATACAGTGAAGAGAAACATCCTCTGCAGCTAGAGGAATTGTGGATTTTAATCCAAACTCTCCTAAATTCCATTTGCAAGGGTAAATATAACATGGCTCCACTTTCCTCTCCCCACGTCCTCTGCCAATTCCAGCTTCCAACGAAAAGTATGAAAATCAGATGAATAATTCTAAAGTTCATTAACATTCATGAAAATGAAAACCATGAAGACCTAGGGTATTTTTCAAAATAAACTAGAAAACTTTTTTCCCTTTGATAATCTATTTTACAGGCAGTAAAGTGCATTACACAGGGATTTCCAATTCCTTAGAAAACTACAAAGGGATATCATGTGACAAAGGTACAGTATTAGATTAATAAAATTTTAACCTAAGCATAAAAAGTGCACTTCCCAGTCTTTACAAACTTGAAAATGACCAGACAGTAGTTTTTTTCATTTAAGATCTTTGAAACAAAACACTTCAGGGAAAAATTCCAAGACAACTTTGGGAATGCTTTAATCAACAGAATGGAAGTCTATGAAAGAATTTTAAAATAAAACCAATGCATCAAAAAAAAGTAAGATCTAACACAAAAGTACCCAACTCGCAATGAGAATACATTCAGGTGGAAGAAAGCAAAAGCCTAAGTCCGAGAGCGAGGAGAGAGGCGTGAGAGAGGGGCCCTGAGCACGCGTCATCCACACATACTCAGCTGGGGGCTTCAATTTCCGGGTTCCTCAGGCCTTCGTCGGTGGCAGGGGACAAACATGGTATCGAATCACAAAGAACAACTGTATCAGAGTGGGGAAGGACCTCAGGATCCTGGGAAAATTGCAGACACGCAACTCTATGAGAACAAGGAGGGACGTAAGAGGACACGAGAGTCCTACCAGCCTCTGCTCTTATGTGACAGGCGCCAACTAAACCACAACACACTATGGGAAACGACTCAAGTTGTTACTTTAGTGGAATATCTGGAGCAGTTACAGGAAATTTCTGTGGAAATGGTCCAGCTGGTACAGAGAAAATACACAGTCAAGCATTGGAATAACTATGGTGCCACACTGAGAGTTGGTGGAGGGCAGGAATTCTCTCCGGTTGGCTTTGGAAGACAATCTTGCATCACAGAGAGAACCGAAGCTTTCAGTTCACTACAAAGTTCTATTGGTCTTGATCTTGTCTCTACAAAGAAAATAACAGAAACATCCATAGTGAGATTATGAGTACAACATCCTCTATCTTGACCAAGACTTACTTAAAGCATTTCTATAGTGATAATTCAAAAAATTCTTGCCTTCTAGCTCAGAATTATTCTTTTATGGTCACTACAGAAAAACAATTACCATGTACTTATTACTTATATATTAGTTACATATTACATATTGAAATAATTCTTTACTCTTAAATTTACTTATTACTTATATATTACTTACATATTATGTATCAAAACAGTTCTTTACTCTTAGTTAAAAACATTAGAAATGAGGAATGACTGCTAATGGGTATGGGTATATTTTTGGAGTATTGGAAATTAGGTAGTGATGAGGTCCCTACAACTCTGTGTCTATACTGAAAACCACTGAATTATACTCTTTAAGGGTGAATTTTTTTTTAAAGACTTATTTATTTATGCATACAAGCTGGGGTGCAGGCCAGCAGCGTGGGGAGACGAGAGGGTTCACCAGAGACAGAGTGAGGAGCAGAACAGGCAGATTGACCGAAATACACTGCTGAGGGGAGCAGCGGGAGAGGCAGGAGAGGCCCGCAGGCCATGTGGGAATCTCCCCGGCCGGACGTCAAACTCGTGTTGCTGCTGCTGACAGCTCCACAGTGCAGTGCCTAACAGCTGCACCACCAGGGAGGCCCTAAGGGTGAATTTTATGGTATGTGAATTATATTTCAATAAAGATGTTATTAAAAATCTAATTAAAGAACAAAATTTCTTAAGAATGTCTCATTCAGGGCTTCCCTGGTGGCACAAGGGGTTAAGTCTCAGCACTATGAAGCTACCAGCAGCCACCACAGCACTAGTTCGATCCACAGCCAGGAAGCTTCCCACATGGCACAGCAGACCTCTCCTGTCTCGCCCGCTGCTCCCTTCAGCAGTGTACTTCAGTGGATCTGCCTGTTTTGCTCCCCACTCTGTCTCTGATGAATCCTCTCACCCCGCCCCCCACACCTCTGGCTTACACTCCAGTTCTTGTATGCAGAAATAAATAAAAAAATAAATCTTTAAAAAAATAATTTTTCATTCACCTAGTGAATTTACCATACTACTACTTTCCCAAGATCACCAATTAACCTATTCGTATAATAATTTTAAATGTCAGACTAATCATTTTAGATATTTAAAAATTACTTTCTGCTAAAATATATTAGTCTAATACTATATTAGAAATGAGTATTTGTATTTAACCAGTACACAAACCACTAAACTATCCAGAGTTTTAAAATTGCCTTTCAAACCATATTCAACTAAAGCCATCTTTTTACAGTCCAAATGGACATTATTTATGAAGACTGCTTCCGTACTGCCCAAAACGCTCCTCCTTTCAGAGCAAGAGTTTGAATGGATTGGTCACACTGATGCCCAACAAGCTACTGGACTTGCGTACAGACTAAAATGGAATCAAGGGAAATGGACCCATGTGTTTTAAGTGGATTTAGCTTAATCTTGGCCAGGGATGGGCATGGGGGTGTGTGTGTGTCTGCATGTGTGTATGCGCACACATACACATGCACACAAATCAAACTCCTTAAATTTCATCATTTGAGGTGCGTGACCAGTCCAGCAATTTTGCACAGATTCATCAAGACTGCCATAGAAAGAAAGACAATACCAGTAGCCACACCCTTTACATAATTCTTCGGAAAGGACCAATGCTGCTATCATGGTATAAAATGACAAAGCTATATAAACTGATTTGCATACAAATGCCTTTATATTGTATTATGTTAAGAGTCAAGGTAAGGAGAAATATTTACACTTAAATATATTAGGGAGAAACATTGCAATGTTAAAGTTGAATCAAAAGTATCAATATAAACTTAAGGTTTTTAATCAAGATATATGTTATAGCCCTGGACAGGAAAGGGCCTGGAAAAGCTCTACATGTACTCGCAACTCCCAGATTAGTCTCCATTACCCACTGAAAAGCAACAGGACTCCTTGGGGACTCCTGATTTGGGATGGGGCACAGAAGGTATAAGAGGAGCCTAGGATATCATCTTAGTCCAGAAAACAGGAAGCTTTCAAAGATTAATCAGCTGGACAGTCTTCAGTTATATGGATAAACCACATTTTGCTTACCTTGACTTATTTTTTTTTCAGTTTCAACCCACATAATTTCTCTAAACTTTTTTCTAGTTAATCTTTATGGGTAGTAACAAACTACAAACTGAACTGACTTTTAAAATAAAATCCACGGAAGGCTACACTGTGCTCACTGCTATTAATAACCCCCACAGAGCAAGGCCTCCTAGAATGAAATGGCTACTCTAGTTACCCAAATCTTGCTCTCTCCTCTCTGGGGGAAAAAGCTGTTCTAGTCTCTCTCGAGGGATCACTCTGGCTGAAAGTATCAATTATCTGGCCGGTACATTCTAGGGAAAAAATCATACACTTTATGATAGGAGGTGAAATGATAAATTACTGTTTCACTTTGTATTTTGAAGCATCTCTGGGTTCACTGCTGGGATTGCTCCAATCGTCAGCTTCAGGTGTGGTCTTGTAATGGCGCCACGCGGACTTATTAAAAACTGGAAGTCTTTCAAATGATTCACTTGAAAGAGCCTAATGGAAAAACAAAAATAGTGTCATTTTTCTCACGTGAAATTCTAACCCACGTTGTACTAAAGATGTCTGAAATTTTCTGTGGGGGGGGATTTTATTAAGATTACATTTTAATATAGTTTACCTTGACTGACTAGGATAAAATGAACTCTCTTCTAAAGAAACAAAATCACTCACTCATTCGAAATCAGTGCTGAAGTGCACATGACCAGAACAAAACACATTTCCATACTGCTCTGACATACTCAATTACCTTGACTACATGTGCTTAGACCAAGCACAATTATTTACTGGGCAATTGTTTTCCCAAAGGCCCAGAAAGACAAGGTTCATATACTAGACTGAAAAGCATCAACCCATAAAGTGATATCAAATATCACATCATTTTAAAAAAAGATTTATTTTTATTTATTTATGCACACTAGAACTGGGGTATAGGTTAGAGGTGGGGGGGCGGGCGTGAGAGCATTCACCAGAGACAAAGTAGGGAGCAAAATAGGCAGATCTACTGAAATCCACTGCTGAGAGGAGCAGCGGGCAAGACAGGAGAGGTCTGCTGCGCAATGTGGGCATCTCCCTGGCCGGGGATCAAACTCATGCTGCAGTGGCTGATGATAGCTTGATAGCGCTGAGATTTTAACCCCTGCGCCACCAAGGAGGCCCAAATATCACATCATTTAAATGCACTGGCATTTAAGATAAATTCTCCAACCCCTGGTTAAATTATGGTATAATATATACACCAACACACTAAGAAGCTACTAAGAAGCAGCTAGTTCCTTACGAACTGATATACAAACATCTCCAGAATATATTAGAAGATTTAAAAAAAGGCAAAGTGCTGAAATAATCATTTGTGTGGACAAAAATTAACTCCCCCCCCCGAATATGTTTATCAATGCAGAATCAATTCCAGGAGGAGCCATGAGAAACTGGTACCCAGAATCAGCTGTGGGGAGGAGAAACGGGGGCTCAAGACCAGGGGTGGGGAAGAGTTTTAGCTTTTTCCTTTTCTAGTTTTAAAATTGTGTACCATGTGCCTGTATTACTTATCCAAAAAATACTCCAAATATTCTAGAGTTTAGAAATGAATAAAAGCACGAATGAAGGAGAAAGTCCATGTTACAGAGAACTTTGTTGTTAGATCTGCCTTTTATGTAATCAAATTATGATACTGAATTTTTTTGGCTTTGGAAAAGTCAACATGTTTTTCAAACAAAAGACTACAAGACTTCAGTTTATAGAAGTGTCTCTTTTTAGGTTCCGATTTTCAATGGATGTGTAGTTTTTTAAAAGTCACAACTTAGGGTTACAGTTCTAAAATGAATATTTTAATTTTTACATCTCCATTTTTATTTTGTTGTATCTGAGCATAAAAATGAAAGGTGGGACATAACATGGTATTCAAGTAAAACTGAGCTGAATATAAGAGATAAAATAGTGCCAGTCTCCATTACTAGAGAGGTATTAGAATGTATAACTTTAAAACGTAAAATGGCTTTGTATAAGAGAAGTAAACTGCAGTACCTTCAAATAAATGACAGCATCAGTACCCACTCCTTCCATTGAATACAGTTTTAGATCGCCTTGAAAATATCTAGCATACAGACGAGAAATCGGCAAGCCATAGCCAAATCCAGCCTATAGAGAAAAGAAAATTAATACAGTGAGACAAGCACAAATGCTAACACATTGGGTATGAGGGCCACTGGAAAGATTAAATTCTCAATTCAGATTTAAATCGAACTATTGGCTCAACCTTTACAATGGTGGATGTGTTCACCTGTGTCAAACAATCTATTTTCACCCTGGAAAAACACTTCTCATATGTTTGGAAAATAATAGAAACACTCCAATTTTGGATGAATGCTTTTTTTTTAAATCATTGTAAAGCAAATTTTTAGCATTTTAAAAGCAAACCCCAAAGCAAGTGGAATTTGATCTGGTAACAAAACTCAACCACATCTCTTCAAACTTCCATTATGAGATTTCCTTGCTGTGTGAAGTGAAAATTAAATTGAGTAGCACAGGAGTTCAAATCTACCAGTGCTGAGGCTAACACAGTGAATTTTTTGTAGTAAATAACATGAGCAGAGATGTACAGGCGGTGTATACATTTTCAGAGCCCTTCTGTCTCGCGCATGCATTTCCTGAGAAACTCCTTCCTAAGGCTCTGGCACTGTTATACTATTTTGATATACTATAGTCCATATATTTTGAGAGACAAGAAAATAATTCCAGTACCCTCCTATATCTCTGTCATAGAATCCTGTCAGGGACGGGCTGTGGGAAAACAAAAGGTCTCGGACATTGACAAGAACAGTAAGAACAATTGAGAGGGATTTCAGTAACTCAGGGGTAGAGGGGAAGATGCTGCACCACACGCTTTGGCTCCTCTGATGAAATCCATTGACAAGGCTACAGACGAGCAGGGCGGAGAGAGCTTACAGGGCAGTGACCACGTGGGCTTTCTGCTCTGAGAGACCAAAGTCTTTTTCAGCAACTCTGAGCAGTTTACTCAACCTCTCCGGGACTGCGGGACTGTTTTCTTCTTCTTTTTTTTTTAAAGATTTATTTATTTATGCATACAAGAACCGGGGTGCAGGCCAGAGGTGTGGGGGGTGAGAGGGTTCACCAGAGACAGAGTGCGGAGCAGAACAGGCAGATTGACCGAAATACACTGCTGAGGGGAGCAGCGGGCGAGGCAGGAGAGGTCTGCTGTGCCATGTGGGATTCTCCAGGCCGGGCATCAAACTTGTGCTGCAGCCGTGGACAGCTCCACACTGTTGAGCTAACCCGTTGCACCACCAGGGAGGCCCTCTGGGACTGTTTTCTCATTTGAAAATTAATCAAAACTTACCTCCTCAGAGCTACTATAAAGATTAAATGATATAGTAAGTGTAAAGTCTCGGCACCATGCCTAAGGCACAGTAAAGCTAAATAAACGGAAGTTGTCACTAAGCTACCAAAGGGTAGGAACTTTATCCTGTTACACAGACCTGTGCCATTTCTAATATCTCTCCTTGATACCTTATCTCAGGGTGGGGCTGCACTCAAAAGTCTAGATGTGAGAGAGCCCACCCAGTCACTTAAGGGCTTTAGAACTGGCAGAATATGGCTGGCAGTGAAGACCAGATATCTGTAATGGTGCCTGAAGTCACCACAGCAGAGAAATCAGCAGGCTTCCAGGAAGAGGGCCAGGAAATCTGTTGCCTCCATTCCAGTAAGGTCCAGAGCCTGCCCTCAGGTCTACCGGGGAAGAGTCAAGCAGGCCCGAGCCTGATGCAGTGCAAGTAGGAGGAGACAGGTGAACTCAAGAGTCCTGTGGAATGCAGAGGAGGGGCCTCTACCTCTGATTTGGTAAGGTTCAGGAAGTTTTCCCAGGCTGTCAAAGGATCGATAGGAGTTGGCCAAGTGGACATCCCCCAAAAAGAAATGAGGTGTCAAGGTAGGAGTTGTAACACAGCCAGCTGTCTGGTGAGGAAATTATGTGGAGTATATGTATCCTTTAAAGCTGAGGACAGCTTAGTCACTGGGGAGAGTGCTAGTTTTCCAATGGAGAGGGCGCACGTGACCCTGGGAAGAAGCAGACACAGCCAGGAACAGCTGTGTCATGAGCTCAGTGACCTGCGGCAAGGCACTAAACTAATTTATTTCCTCACCTATGAAGTGGGAGGTTGGACACATAATTTTCTTAATTTTCCTACCTCAGTTGTTCAGTCATAAAAAACTATGACATAACAGCTGTCTTCAGGATGCTATTTTGAGACTTGAAAAAGACAATCCATACTCCTTTTAAACAACGAGGGAAGGTTTTGGATGTGCTTGTAGGGATTGATATTTTCCTTCTGACACTTACTTTAAGCAGGTGCCACAGTCTGGTGAAGGCAATGCCTTACAAAACTGATCTTGCATGCCTTTTCTTGAACCCTATATAAATGACTTCCTCTGTTTCCAACAGGCGGAGTTAACAAACTCTGTCTCAAATAAATGATGCAAAGTGTTAGAATTTATTCATACAAATAAAATATAATCTTACATGCTTATCAGTCAGGTAGGACTTTTAAATGAAACTTAATGCATACCCTGAACCATTTTGCAGACTGATAGATATATTGCTGTGTTTAATGACAAAGGGTTCAATTGTTGTTTGTCAATTAGAAACACTCAGCAGGGGAAGAAAGTGTGGCCCTACAAGGCTCTAAATGCTGCCATGGTAACCAGAGGCTTTTCTCACTGCCTTAATAGGGCTGAAGGTTATTTCCAGAGCGAGACAGAAAGGGCTCTGAAAATGCATACACCACCTATATGTTTCCTGCTTATGTTACTGAATGTAAAAAATGTAATGTGTTCATAATTTAACCTTTTAATTATATAAACAAATTAGATGGGAGAAGTTCAAAGGCCCGGGGTGATTTGGGCTCTGCAGCATGTGGCGTCGGAGCGCCGAGGGCCGGGCAACAGCCAGACATGCTGCCCTGTTCCTCTGCTCGCCCGCTATTTAACTTCCACTCCCTCTGAGGGGAAAAAAGGCGGTAAATGGCGCTCGGGTAGTTTTAGCCACAGGGAAATGCTTTTTCTCTGTATTTGGGAATGAGGCACTCAGCTCTGAGTGCTTCTTAAACACAAATTAGACAAGAAATCTAAGTCCAAAGGACAGCAGTACAAAACTCCCCCTCCTCTGAGCCAGGCGGGAAACACCCAGCGTCAACAAGGCTCGTGCCATAACCTGGGGACAGAGTCAGCTCTGTCCGCGTCCCTTCGCTGTAATGGTCTCTTGAAGCAGCAGTTGAGACGCTTACCAGTGGGGCAGCTCTTGTAGGTTCCAGGCTAGGTCTGGGAGCAGTGGAATACATGTAGTTAAAGAGACGATCTATTTTCCGAAGTGGGACCCCACCACCCAGGTCGCTTATCTGGAATACACAAAGCATTAAAAAAAAAAAGTCACTCGATGCTTGGTGGGAGGCAGAGTTCATTAAACAAAGTCCACAGCAGACTACCCGAAAGCACACAAGGGCTTTGAACTCCCAACGAACGAGGACTCCCTTTGTGAACAGTGTACAGCGGGCTGGGCAGTGCTGTAGGCTCTGACCGGCGTGGCTGGGAGGCCTCGTTTAGTGCCCTGGGAAAAATGGGGTCCTAATGAAGTTGAAATGAGGTGACTTAAGCCAACGACTCAACGCAGGACTTACAGGTAAGACACTCAACGTCAGTTTTCTTCCCCTCCCTCTGATTCCTCAATGTCTAGACACTGTTAAACTGAGAATGAGAGGCTGCTTCCAAATAAAGCAGTTACCTTAATGGACAAGTCTTCTTTCCCCAGAGTCACCAGGGTTTTAACAGCCGGGTAGCCCTCTTTTCTATCTTCGTACAGTTCCACTGTCGCTCTCATAGAGTTCTGAAACAACAGGAGGTTTTCTTAGCCCACAAACCACAATACAGAAACTAGTACAAGGTTACTTAGATACAACCATTCTTTTGTGGGGCCAGTATTAGTTGGATTTATAGGATTCTTTTTTTTTTTCCTCTAAAGAAACTTCGCTAAACGTGTGCTCGGCTTCGGAACATTTCCTGCAGCTTGAGTTGGCTGTTACCTAGTTTTAGCTCCGTGCACCACACTAAATATTTCTCTTTCCTTCCTTTTTTCTTTTAGTTTTGGCTCTGGGGTATTTAAATTATTCAACTCTTAACCGAAATGAATGTTCTGATCACACATAACGAGGTTGCAGAGGCCCATGGAAGCACTTAAACCCTATTTAGCAGCCTGCATTTACAGAGCGCCTTCCCTCGAAAGAAGGCAGAAAACCTGAGCAGATTCACACTTCCTTGCAAAATTAATCATTTGGCTGAAAAAGAAGAAAGAAGCAGGAGAAATGTCAGTTATAAAGAAATTCTAAAAAAGCCACAGCTGTTGAAAGTTCACAATTGAATGCCCATCTTAACCTTAAGAGTTTACATCCGTAACATTACAATTTTTGGAAGCAAATCAGCATAACTGATCTTTCAGGTGTTCAATTTAGGGTTTTACACATCGGAAGAAATGAAATTTTAGCTCAAATGCCTTGTGACCTTTTACACTGCTACTGTAAATGCCATGAGCATTTAACAAAAACAAAAACAACAGCGTAAGCCGGAAAAAGTCGAGAGTCTTTGGTGCGTGGGAGGGTCCTTTTTGCTCCGGCTCTTCCGCATCTTTCCCCTCTGCCTCTGGGGTCCAATGGACCATGGTGTCAGAGCTTCAGAACTGACTCAGACCCGAACAACACAGTGAATGTTCAAAAGCATAAATATGCAAAACATGTTTTTATTTTGATCTGGCTATCACCAATAAAATCTGCCAGGTTTGGAAACTAAAAAGCAGCTCTAATTGTATAACTGAAGAAAAAACAGTATGGATTTTACATAAAATCACTAAAGTACAATTAAGCTTGAAAATCAATATGTACTAATATTCACAAAAACTATACTGTACACAGCAATTTTTCATCTCACAGTGTACAAATTATAAAGCCCACAGGATATCAGAAATAGAATTTTAAAAGTGGTTATGCAAAACCTTTTTCTTATGCTAATCTAATGAATCCATTATGCCCTGAATCAAAGTATTTTAAAATGAAGACTCCTTTCCATGTTTTTCAATTCCACTTACCTTGAACAACTCAAATAGCATGTGAAACAGATGTGAGGGCACATAAACTACCTGAATAGGTTTGTCTGGAGCTTTGGCTGAAAACAGAGAGAAAACCGTCAATGAATAAGGAACAAAACTAGAAGAAAGTCAAGAACGTTGTTTGCATTTTACTTTCCAAGTACATAAAAAAGAACTCTACCAAAGGTTAACTTCCACCTCTAAAGACAGGTCTGAGCAAAAGTCAAACCAACCTGGGGTAAAATCCAGTTTCTTCACTTACCATCGTCACCTTTGTGACCCTGGGCAAAGAACCCAATCTCTTTTGAGACTGTGTTCAGCGAAATTGGAATATTACCTCCTGTCATAATGTTTTGTACTTTGCATAAAATCATCTAAATATTTGCTCAGTGGTTTTCAAATTGGGAGCTACCCCCTCCACCACCCACCCCGTTGGTGAGCCGCCAGGGGAACATGGAGCTTCGAGGACATGCTCTTCTTGGTGAACTGCATGGAACAGCAATGTTATATTGTGTGAAATGACGAGAAGCACGGTGCACTGGAGAGCAGAATGCAAGGCTCACACAACGTTTTTCCTACTAGTAGCGAGCAGACCAGCCCCCAGAGGCCTACAGCCCCTTCGTCTGCATCAGGGGTCTTCTGAGGGCAATCTGAGAAACACAGATTCCTATGTCCAGCACTAAGAACAGTGTGGGGTACAGAGTAGAAGCTGGAAAATTCAGCGCTTCCTCCTTCTGGTGACCCCAAAGCCCTTAAGAGACTGACGACTACACATTATCTGACCCTGTACGTTACCCAATTCTGCGTGGCTCATAGGGAGGTGGCATTATTACGGACGAGGACACTGGCCTTGCGGAGACCATGTGACTTGCCCACCATAACAGAAAATGTGCTGATATTGGATACCTGAGTCAGGAGCCTTGGATTATAAATCCCCGAACTTTTCACGATCAGTATTCTTTTTAACGCCCAACATCACCAAATTATTTATTTGGAATCAGAACTGAAAGCACATTTGACAGTGGTGACATGTATGTTTATCCTGATACTTATCAGTTATGAAACTAGTCTAAACCAGGTGAATTTGGCAGCATTTCTTCAGGACTGGGGTATTTCAATTACTTCAATTTGGGGTTCTTCAAATGTGAGGTCAGGCAGTGCACTGACGCCTGCTGGGCCGCGCAGCTGCTGATCCTCTGCCGGGGCAGCAGTCCTCCGGGTGCCTGTCACGTAGTCCCGCGCTCTCTAATCCTGCCCACAGAGGTTTTCTGTAGCGGCTCGAGTTCCTCATTAAATGCCACTGCGGCAGCACCAAGGTGCCTGCTGAAATGCGCCGAGACTGCAGGCTGAGCGAGGAGAACCTGAACCGCCTCTGAAACCTCAAGGTGATGCTCGCGCCTGAGCGCGAGGCCCAGAATCAAAGTCCCAAGAGGCCAAGCCCATCTGGCGCCCCTCCCGGTCACCTTGTACTCCTGATCATCAATATTTTTATCAATATTTTTAATTATTAAGTGATAGAGACGAGTTGTTTAAGTGGGAAGGCTAACTGGGGAGTTCTGTGTTCCTGGTCAAGATTTTCCAGCTGGCTTTAAGATGAGCAGACAGTAACCCGGCCTCTGCTCAGAGGGTCCCCCAAGTGGTGGAATGGAATGAAGAGGGCTTTACGACACTCACATCACAGCCCGTCTTCCCAGGTTGTTCTTGAAGACAGTACTTTAGGTTTTTATTTTTGCCCCAGAGGAAGTACTTATGATCGACAGGGCACACCGAGAGGCAAGCTGTCCCCATCACCGGTTCAGCCTCTTCCTCAGATCAGTTTCCAATTAGCCCCTCCCTTGTGGCTTCCCATTCCAGTCCTTCACACCTCCTGGCTCGGCTCCCAGAGTCCTCCGGGATAGCCTCTGGCAAATCCAGCGCCACTTCTGCTGCAGCGTCCTCCTTCGTGGCCTCTGCTCTGTCCCATGAACCAGTGAGCTTCCATCTGGTTATTTCCCGGCATGAGGTGGGGCAGTGGCCACAGAGGAGCACCCCAGTCTCCTTGCTGTTTTGCTCTGTGTCCCTTTATTGTCATCTTAATGGAGACCTGGAGCAAGTTGAATGCTTAGTTTATCTTGTGCCAAAAGGCATGATTAGTTATATAAACAACCTTTTGAATTCAACCTTTTCACTCCAAATCTCAGGGAAATTAAAATACCTTTGATGGTTCTGTTTTGTTTTTTCAGTTTAACCAACATTTCCAGGAGTCATCTGAAGGCTTGCTCAATTAATTGTCTTTTTCTTTGGGAACATTAATTAGGGTTTAAGTTTATTTCCTTTTCAAACCATGTCAACTATTTTTGCCTATAACTTTTCCCTAACCCTGGCTCCATTGGCATTTATGTAGTGGACCCTTAATAGATGTTTTCCAGCTAAGGATATATTAAAAAAAAGTTAATGGGAAAAATGGTCCAGGATTTTCATGTTCAAGATTGAAGTAATAATAGTCTCTACTTTGCTTAGTCATTGCGCCAAACACCATTAGCTGAAATGTTGAAAAACTACCTACAGGAGTCTACATAGGCTATAAATAATTTTATTTTCAGATAGATCACCTATAAGAATGAAAAAAACCCAAAGGCTGAGCAGAAAAAAAACACATGTAAGAGAAAAAGCAGCACTTACAGATGGTTAATCGACTCTCAAAGTCATGGGCTAAAGCTATTACAGCCTATGGTGTGGATCAAAGGCACCCAGGTTAAGTTCTGACTCTGGCATTTAGTTGCTATATTAGCAGGGATTTAACCCCTCTGGGCTTGGGCGCTGTATTTCTGAAACAGACACAGTATGTATCTCTTTGGGTTAATGTAAGGACTAAATGAAATAATGGTGATAAACTAAATTAGACAGTCTGCCACACAGTAAGCAGTCAATAAATGCTGGCGTTACCATCACGAAAAATTAATTTCCAGTGGCAACAGAGCTACCCGTGACGGGATTTTGATTGTGACAGGGAACCACTTTTAACTGAAAACATCCAAAGGTATCCAATGTGGGGAAACAAGAGTCAAGGACCTGAGGGTCGATACATACCTTTACCATGAACCGTCTTCTAACAAAATACACATAGTACGAATTGAAATCTTTGTTTCCCACCAAACCCAAAGCTATGAGCCTCCCTCTTAACAGGAGAAGACTAATGTAGAAACAGTGAAGAAATGCAAATGTGACTGCAGACACCGATGGTGTTCACACAGTGTGTCCTGCAGAATCCTAGTTACTACTTTCTCTGGGGTTGACGTTGGGAAAGGGGAAAAAAAAACCAAAAATTCAGAAAAAAAGATTAAATGTCAAACTAACAGAACTTAAATTCTCAAGTAGCTACACACCACCCCTTTGGGTGAATGGCAGTGTCACCCCTGAAATGCAAAGCAGAGAGGGCACCACTGGTAACTGTTAAAGGCCCGCTGGGTAACGGGAGCATCCTGAACAGGGCCGCGATGCTAGTCCACATGGGTCCCGAAAAGGAATCCATATGAATCTGGATCGGACACTCCCCCAGAAAACAGAGCGCACCATCAGGCTCCGGGCGGCTCGTGCGCTCGCGTTGCAAAGCAACCACATCTGCTTAAGGTGCTCAGCGCCAAACTCCAGCCGGCAGCTCCAGCACAGAGCTCGTTAGCGCTAAAGTGCAGTCCTCGGCGCGCTCACAAAGAGCTTTGACATTCAAGAAACTGTAAACATAAATCTAAACACATTACCTAAAACAACAGGGAACTAAAGGCGACTTGTAACCCCCAGTGTTCATTTATCTTAGTGATGGGAAAGAGGCTTCACAGCTCACACATGAGACAATGATAAACTCCCCTCCTAGTGGGGGCACTGCCCAGCAGAACAGCGTGGCGGGGAAGGAACGTGCCAACACAGCTGGCAGCGGGCAGCAGAGAGAACAGGCTGGCTGCTCTGGTCTTCCAAAGAGCCACTGGTTCCCGCCTGAGCATTTAAGTTCCGCGTCTGACCCATACAAGTCTGCACAATGGGGTCAGACCCCAGCCAGCCAGTAGGAAGAAACAGAGAACAGGCAGGTGCTTGTACTGGAATACAGAAACAAAGTCCACACAGTTCTGGTCATGCACCCCTCAAAACAGGGGTGCAACTCTTATCAGAGAAACCACAGCCCCTGAAAGCGGCTCTGACTTCAGACCTTCTAGCAGGATGCAGTGGGGCAAAGGTCTTACAACTGCAGCCTGAATGTTCTACGTGTTTTAATCTTGTTATAAGAGAAACATTTCGGATATATTTTTGAGAGGGAATGTGGTTTGTCTTTAATTCCAAATGTCCATACTCTGAGACTCTGTTACTCCATTCTAGGAATCCACCCAAACAAATAATTCCACATGTTCATCAACTTCCCTCTCCCAAGCCCCTTCATGGCTCGTTACATGGAATATGGGAAAATTAGAAATCTTAAATGTCCACCCGCTGGGAAATGATTACAGAGTTATGGTAACCTACACTAGAGGACCTCGAATGACACTCACACATGCAAAGACCATGAAGGTGAAGTAAAATCCACACGTGACAGAACATGTAAAAGAACAAAGCTCTTAGAGGACTACGAGTACTGGGGACTTGCACTTTTCAGTCTGCATTTCCGCATTGTTTGTGCTTTAACAATGAACATGTCTTTTTTGTTATTTAAAAATAAAAAGATAAAAGAATCCTATGATTAAGGAACAGCCCCACTAGAGAGCTGTTGTTTGTAGCCAGGTGCTATAAAATCCTTCAAAATATTTACCAAGGAACTTGCACAAACTTTTACAGTCTGTGTTTAGGGAAAAAAAAAGCCTTAACTTTTCCCACATTAAAATATTCTTTGAAAGCGGCAGTTTGAATAGCTGCATAGTATTCTACCTCATGGGTGCACCACAATTTATTAACTTAAGACTCTATTGTGGAGACCCAGGGTTGTTTTCCAAGTTTTCTCTGTAGAAAGCCACTATGACTGTCACTCTTACACATCTGTGCACATCTCTGCTTTCTTATAGTAAATTTTCTGGGATCTCCCTGGTGGCACAGGGGTTAAGTCTCAGTGCTATCAAACTATTGCCAGCCACTGAGGTATGAGTTCGATCCCCAGTCAGGGAGCTGACCTGCATGGCGCAGCAGACCTCTCCTGCCTCGCCCACTGCTCCCCTCAGCAGTGTATTTCAGTCGATCTGCCTGTTCTGCTCCCCACCCTGTCTCTGGTGAATCCTCACATCCTCCCCCACACCTCTGGCCTACACCCCAGTTCTTGTATGCATAAATAAATAAATCTTAAAAAAATAAATTTTCTGAAGTTTAATTTACTGGACCAAAGGATATGACCATGATTAATTTGATTTACTGGGCCTTAGCATTTTCTGAGAAAAACTAGACCAATCTAAACCTACATCAGAAATGTATAAGTGTTGGGGAGAGAGTAGTTTTCTGGGCACCAAGTCAGAGTGCTAAAATGTTTTAAGTATTGCCAATTATAAAAGACAAAAACGGTATTTCTCTGTATTTTTGTTTGTACTTCTTTGATTAGTAGAGTTAAATACATTTTCCTATGTTTATTGACCATTTGCATGTGTTATTTTGAGAACAAATGTATATTTATAAAGTTAAATTTAACTTTAATTTAAAAACTTATAAAGTTAAATTATAAATATACATGTTGTGCCTTTACTACCTTGATTACTTCTGTGCCAAGAACTTTGAGTTCTAACAGATTATACATTCCTGTACAAAAACTTCTTACATCAATGTACCTAGTTAAAGATATAGAAAAAGTTTTAAAGAGAGAGATAAAGGATGAAAAAGCAGCACAATATTAGGATCTCACTGAAGTATAGCTCAGGTATAATCAGTGCTTTAGTCAGCTTCTTTGTATTTAAAGTTAAAATCATTTTTCTTTTACCATTGAATTCTTCAACTTCCAGTTCTGGAGCTACCAGATAATACTGTTCACACAGCATCTTAGCAGTTTCATATGCATCTGCAAAATAATAAGAAGTAAAGATTAGAGCATGTTCAAACTATAGGTTTTGGTTTATTTACTTCATATTGCTATCAAGTTAAAATTTTATATAATGTTCAACTCCAGAATAAAATCTGATTATCTCACTAAAACTTACAGAATGAAATCACTTTAAAGAGGGACCTCCCTTGTGGCACAACGGGTTAAGTGCAGCACTGTGAAGCTGTTCAGAGCCACTGCAGCACGAGTTCGGTCCCCAGCCAGGGAGAGTCCCACATGGCGCAGCAGACCTCTCCTGCCTTGCCCGCTGCTCCCCTCAGCAGTGTACTTCAGTCGATCTGCCTGTTCTGCTCCCCACTCTGTCTCTGGTGAATCCTCTCACTATCCCGCACCTCTGGCCTACACCCCAGCTTGTATGCATAAATAAATAAATCTTTAAAAAAATCACTTTAAAGAACCACAGATACTTAAAATAACTGACAAGATGAAATAATGAGCGCAGCCAAAGGAATCAAAAGAGATCAGCATGAATACATTAAAACTAGGTACTATGGTGGTAATATCTGATGAGGGTACCCCAAGATTGACTCAATTAAAAATAAATTTTTAAAAACTGAAAAATTTTTTAAAAGGACTGAAATTTGAACCCTTCCCCCACAAAATTAAAATTTAGAATTGTATTAAATTTATAATTTTTTCCTAGGGGGTAATAAACCTCATCAAACATTTCAAAGTACTTTTACAAAGAGACATCGAGATGCACTCATCTTGCTTTGGCTCCACACCGAACAATACTACATCTCCACCTAGTGACATGATAGCACGGGGACGCCCAGGAGCTGCCAAGGCCTCTTTACTTAAACCAACAAATACTGAAATCTGAAGTGATGTTTAGTTATCTATATCCAAAGCCACCGTGTCACCATGGAAGTACTTACCACCTTTAAAGATGTCCCAACATTGCTCTTCCGTTGACTATCAAAAAGGACAAGAACCCCCTGCCACTAACCGTGCTAGTCGCTCGTGGCATCTGCCTGCTGTGAGATACTAGAAAGAACAGATGATGGTGTCTGCCCCTGGCACCTGACAGGGAACTCCTGTCCTAAGTGAA
The DNA here is from genome assembly GCA_004024925.1 of Scalopus aquaticus. Lineage (NCBI taxonomy): Eukaryota > Metazoa > Chordata > Mammalia > Eulipotyphla > Talpidae > Scalopus > Scalopus aquaticus. The sequence continues at coordinate 101,179 of PVIJ01002442.1, read as the reverse complement.
CCTCTGCTGTTCTAATATTTGCTTTGACCCCGCCTCCGACATAGGGCTCCTAAAATCCCTGCAAATTCCTAAGTGATAAGGGCATTTGGAGAATCTTTTGTTCTATTGAGGACTCCAGATGGAATTTTCAGCTTCATCCTCCAGTGAGAGGAGAAGGGCTGAAAATGGAGTTAATAACTGATCATGCCTATGTGAAGAAGCCTCCACGAAATCCCAGAAGTATGGGGTTCAAGTTGCTTCCAGGCTGGTAACCACATCAATACTGGGAAGGTGATGCACCCCAACTCCGGCACTCAAGGACCTTCCCAGACCTCACCCTAGAGATTTCTCCATCTGGCTGTTCATCTGCACCCTTTATCATATCCTTTAATAAACTGTTTAATGTGTTTTTCTGAGTCCTAAGAGCCGCTCTGGCAAGTTAACTGAACCCAAGGAGCGGTCATTCATTCCAACCTCTGATCCATAGTGGCTGGTCAGAAGCACAGCTGATGACAACGTAGGCTTGTGACTGGCAGCTGGCATCCGTGTGTGTGCTGGGCAGAGGCAGCCTTGTGGGAGTGAGCCCTTAACCTGTGGGGTCTGATGCTATCTCCAGGAACGTAACGTCAGAATTCAATTCTAAGACAGAGAACTACTTGGGTGGGTAGGAGGGGCGCCACACATTTGGTGACAGGAGGGAAGTGCTCGCCGTGACTACAGCAACAGGCATCTCTATACATTCCGTAGCATGTCATAATGCCGTGGACACAACACACACCTAGAAAGCACTTATTTTTTAAAAAGATTTCTTTTGATTTATTTATGCACACAAGAACTGGGGTATATAGGCCAGAGGTGTGGAGTGGTTTGATCCCCGGCCAGGGAGCTTCCCACATGGCGCAGCAGATCTCTCCTGCCTCGCCCGCTGCTCCCCTCAGCAGTGTATTTCAGTAGATCCGCCTGTTCTGCTCCCCGCTCTGTCTCTAGTGAACCCTCTCACCCCCCACACCTCTAACCTATACCCCAGCTCTTGTATGCATAAATAAATAAATCTTAAAAAAAAAACCCGGGCTGGGCCTCCCTCGTGGTGCAACGGGTTAAGCGCAGCACTATGAAACTATCCAGAGCCACTGCAGCACGAGTTCGATACCCGACCAGGGAGAATCCCACATGGAGATTCCCACATGGCGCAGCAGACCTCTCCTGCCTCACCCACTGCTCCCCTCAGCAGTGTACTTCAGTAGATCCGCCTGTTCTGCTCCCCACTCTGTCTCCGGTGAATCCTCTCACCACCCCACACCTCTGGCCTGCACTCCAGCTTGTATACATAAATAAATCTTTAAAAAAAAAGTTTGGGCTAAGATGAATTGAAGCGAGTATCAAAAAAAAAAAAAAGACAAAAATGAAGGCACCACAGTCCTTTTGAGACTGGAAGGTTCAAGCTGAAGAAACCATAGCTGTAATCAAGTAAGTGTAAAGGACCACAACACAGTACAAGCCACAGAAAAATGCTTTTCAGAACCCCTTTTAAGTAGCAAAGCATCCTGATAAGGTATGTCTACAGCCATCCTACTAGCCAAAACCCAACCCACGTGGAAAACACCAGGTTTTTTTTTTTTTTAAGCACTGGACTGTTGGTGAACTTCCACGTCACCGTCAACTAGAGAAGTGGGGGAAGAAGATCCACTGTAAGGGCAACCGATCTTCAGGTTGCCACAGCCATAAAGCTTGTGGTCATGGGCAAACAGATGGGCTGACTCAATTAAAGTCCTCTCTGCGGGATACGATTAAGACACTGAGGCAGGGCCGATGCGTAAAGGACACAGAGAGCGTGGTGACCCTGGACGGCCTGAAGTGCCTATTCCGGCCCTAAGCGCCCTGCCATAAGCAAGCCCACCAGTCTACAGACCGAGAGCACGGTGGACGGGCTGTGACTTGCAAAACCACTTGCAAGGATGTGCAGAAAGCAGCCTTGCTTTCTGCTCCCCAGTTCCAACTTCTATGGGTCCCACTGGAAAGGGCTGCCTGCCTTGGGTTACCAGGGAACCTACTAGGTTCTTTGAAAATAAGCCTTTGCTTGAGCTAGCATGTGTGGGTCTGTTACCTGCAACCTGAAAAGCCCAAAGTGGTAGCCCAAGACATTATTTCTGAACCAGAATAATGACATGCTCTCAGGAACACTTGTACCCGAGCAGTCACGGCACACAGGAGCAACACAGACGCGCGAACAGCTGTGAGCGCCGGCCTTTCTCCCGGGTATTTAAGTTTGCACCTTTAAAATGATCTGACCACAGGATTTTCCATTTTATTTCCTGGTTTCTTACAAAGAGAGGAGGAAAAGGGGTCACAATGGAAAGCACCTCCCGGAGGATAATAGGAACTGCTTTACAACACTGATTCTAGCATTCACTACCACGAGTCTATAATTTGGAGATGTGTAAAGGTAGATATTAATGTGCTAAATAAGCAGCAAGGAGGCATGCTTCAGGGTTCTGCACAATTAGTGTTATGCAGGATGTACCCCACTTTTAGAAATTTATACAACTGTCTAGTCAAAATTAAAAATATTGTCTCTCCCCTTCTACATAAAAGTTTTCTATAGTCTGTCTTAAGAGATCTAAGTATGGAATCACTGTTAGTTCATTAAGCCTCCTAAGACTATAAACAACGTGCAGGCATATGTATAGGGGCACACACACACACACACACATGCACGTGCACACGCGCAGGAGTCCTTTGGGCTGGACACATCTGACTACAGTTAAGCCATGTAGGATCTTCAGAGCTGAGGAAATCAGTAGTGCTATCACTAAAACCCAAAATCCCCTTGACATCCGGCTTCTTAAAACAAAAGGAAGGGGAAATTATTAGTGACAGAGACCCCAAGTTAGAACTGAGAAATCTGAGAGGATACACAGAGAAGTCAAAAAGTCAGTGGAAAACACCAACTATTCTTAACAGGAAGACCTGCAGGAAACTGACATGCAGTTCTTCCTTTCCTTGACAGCTCTTGGGGATACCGGGAAGAAGAGCACAGAGGCCTGGGCCCTTTGAGACCTGATTTTGCTCCTGTGGCACTTGGGATGTAGACTTGGGTGCCATTTTGCTCGAAGATATAGAAGAATTTCCAGGCGTTTGGACCTTTGGTGTGCTCTGCCTTGTTTGTTTTCTCTTGGTCTTATTTTAGAAAGAACTTCCGCTTGGGTATTCTGACACACAGAGAGTTAAGAGTAGGGCTCATAGGGAATGAACTAGAAAGCTGCCTGTTAACATGCCCTTTAGCCTACAGGGAGAAAAGAGGCCTTCAGGTTTCCTGCTTGGGTGCCTAGCTCCTCTTGCCATGGTAAGAAAAGTAACCGACTTAAGGCCAACGCTCCACTGAGGAATAAAGATGACGCCCACCGGCTGGAAAACCCCTTGAACACACCGTCTGAGTGCAGTCCTCTAGACTCCCACAGCGAAGGCCCCTCTGCCTGAGGGGGCTCGAGCGCTCTACCCAGGAGCCAAGGCCCTCATCCACCGCCGACCCGTGCAGCTGCACAGCGCTGACAAAGCAAAGCGCAACAAAGATCCTTGATGAAGACTGGGGAGAGCTGCGGTCCTGAAAACGCGCAGGCATGTGTCTAGGGAGGGGGCAGGGCCACGGGGGGACAACCTGGGGGAGGGGCCGCCTGGGGATGTGAGGCAGCACAGAGCACCCATTAGACAGAAGGCTGGAGGTTCGGAACCGAGGGCGCCACTGGGAGGGCTTCCTAGAGACCCATCTGTGTAAGTGACTCAAGGGAAAATGCTATGCAAACGCAAAGTGCTGGGTTCTAGGGACTCGCAGCCCTAGGGCCCGTCTACCCTGCGCTACGGGACAGATTCCGGCCGGGGTTTGAGGAACCCAGGAAGCCTGCAGGCCATGGAGATTCTAAAGCTTGGTGTGCCCATCAGAAAGATGGTGAGATTTTATAAACTTATGAATTCAGCCTAGTTTTATAACAAGGATTTGCCTTCTCTGAAACGTTCAGATAACTGGCAATCAAAACTTAGAATCTTAAGCTAACCTGTTGACGCTTTCAGAAAGACAGATAAAATACTCATCAATGAAGTAGGGATTCTTATTTTGAGCATTCCTTTTTTAAAAAAAGATTTATTTATTGATGCATACAAGAACTGGGGTGTAGGCCAGAGGTGTGGGGTGGTGAGAGGATTCCCCAGAGACAGAGTGGGGAGCAGAACAGGCGGATTGACCGAAATACACTGCTGGGGGGAGTAGTGGGCGAGACAGGAGAGGTCTGCTGCGCCATCTGGGAAACCCCCGGCCAGGGATGGAACTCATGCTGCTGTGGCTGCGGACAGCTTCAGAGGCTGAGACTTAACCCGTTGCGCCACCAGGGAGACCCCTATATTGAGTATTCTTAATATGCTTCTTCTCCTAAACTTTCGTGTCCTATTTGGATCGAGTGGCTTGGCCCAGAGGAGCTTGATGAATCAACAAACAACTTGGTGACAGCACCCGATAGCCACGTTGCCTTGATGAAATCACCTCCAGTTGGGGCTACAACTGAGACCATGACAGCGGTGTGGGGTCCTTACCTTTCACGACGTCGGCCACACTGCAGGTAGGATCAATGCTCCCTATGTGTTTAGGGTGGGCAGGATTGGTGTCACCACCAAAGAGAAGTGCTAAACAAACATAAAGAGAAGGGAGAAGATTAAAGCAATGCAGGCTGAGATGGCCACACAGAGAATAGAGGGGCTTTTAAGTTTTGAAAGGATTCTTTTATTTCTAAGAATCATTTTTGCATCCACAGTGACTTTAAGCAACAGAATCCACACAATTGATGAGCGGTCAATTCTGAGGGACAGTGGCGGGGGAAGGACATGCTTTAAGACCTTCCAGGTGCAGTCAGTGGATCGGAAAGTGACACACACCAGGAGCCCAACCAACCCTTGCTCCCGAGCCCGGTGTGACCGGGGTGGATACACTTCCATTTGTCCTTAGCCAAGCTGACCTTCCTTCGCAGTACCACTGCTCTAGGCAGTGACCCCAATATTTACTTAATATGTCAAAAAATGCACTTTGAGCCATAGGGCCAGCTTTGCCAAGGGTCTGCACTGCCAAACACTGCAGACGCCTCTGCGGTGGAGATTATCTTTTGATGTCGTATACACAAACAATACCGTTCAAGTATTTGTAAAAGTATATTCAAATACACACACACAAATTTTGCCAACATTTACTTCTGAATGAAAGCCAAAAGGAGTCCCAAAGAAAAAAGTAATCTGAATCCAAATGTTTATATTGGTATCTCTATTTCTAAATCAAACAAAAATTGGGAATAACTCAGACTCCACAAAGGGAGAATGACTAGATAAAATAGGGCAGATTTTAATTAAGAAAAATGAAAAATAAAGGCATTAGACCAATATACAAAGTCCCAAATAACTAAGTGAAGAAAAACAGAGATGTACAAGTTTAATGGAATAAATAACTTTTTAACAGCTAGGATTCGTCTAGGAAAAGTGAATTAGAAGAAATTTCTACAGGCAAAAAATGCAGGTCAGTAAAATTCAACATGAAGTAACAGATAAGCATTGGGAGAAGTTACCCTGGTTGCCTCCTCAAAACTGTACCAACAAACCCCAACTTACTGTGCTGGTTAATAAGCATGCGGAAAGAGATGCGGTTGGTATAAAACCGATCCAGGAAATACTGGATGTTACTGCTGATGAATGGATCAAACCCGAATTTCTCCTTGTATTCGATCACTCCTTGAGCCATTGTAGGAACCACATCATTGTGTCTATTTCTGACTTTAATCAGAACTTGGAGAAAGCTGTACAGGAGGGAAACAAAAAGTCATCAGTCTCCATCTCATGGGCTGATGGCCTACACCCTTATCACTACAGGCTGTGAGGAAGTAATCGAGGAAGTGGTACCCAAGTTTTGCTTGAAACTTTGTACAGAAACTCTTTCTGCGGAGATACAAAAAGTAAAAGGTTCAAGAAAGAGAAAAATGCTCAAAGACCTTTCAAAAATCCATTGACTTTTTGGATAAATGATTACACAATCAGGTTCTATAAATGTTGGTTGAATAAACTGCAGAACATAGTACTATTTCTTCTGATAACATGAGGACAGTCCAAAAACCTCTCCAAGGATTTATTACGCAAACTCAAAGCAGTAACTTCCATGAAGAAATACTGTTAAATTTTTTAGAATAAAAATTTAAAATAAATTTCTCACAGCAATAAAATATAGTGATGGAATGTAGATAAGACAAAGGAAATGAAAACGAATCCATTCCAGTATTCTGGTATACTATTATAAACATGTGGAGGGAAAAATATATTAAGAATGGCAACTTTGAACAGAGAAAACAGTCAATGGAACCAAATAAAAAGCCTGGAGCCTTGCCCACAGGTGAGTGAATGCATATGTATAAAAAGTTAGCAAATTGATAAAGTGAAACTGCAAGTTACTAGAGGAACACATTAGCGAGGACAGCTGGCTAACAATTTAAGTCACATCCTGATTTCAAGACTTAAGCCAACGAAATGGGTTAAAAGAATGAAACCACAGTGGGGGGGGGGCAGAGGAAGAAAATCAGGTGAATAAATATATAACCTTGGGTTAGGGAAGGTTGGTGTGAGCTTAATACCAAAGGCAGACCCCAGGAAGAAGCAAATTATAAGACTATGGAGAAATGCAGCAATTGTATCGGGACAAACATTATAAAGTCAAAAAAAGGTGAAAATGGAAAAATACATTTGCAAGAGTTCTACTTTTAATAAAGGAAAAGATGAGCACCTTAGAGGTAACTAGGCAAGGGATCTGGTAGCAATGAAAAACTTACCACAGAGGAAATGAAAATGCCAATAATTTCACCATCGCAAATAATAAATAAAAGCAAATTCAGGCAATGCAATACTAGTCTCCACTTACGAAACTGCAAAGAATTGTCAGGCAGATCCAAGCTGCATACAAAACAGATCAGAAGTTTTTTCCTTTCTATTTTAATTTACAATGAAACTTGAGCTAACTACTCATGGCTCAAACCAGCAGTTCTGGCAGTATGGTAAAGAATGACATGGTAAAGAAAAAGGCGCCATGGAAAGGGAAACATGATGGACAGATCCAGCTCTGCTACTAACTAATGTCATCATCTTGGGCAAATCACTGTACTTTTGTAAACTCAGTTCCTTTATCTGTGAATCGAGAAGGCCGGTGAAATGCCTGGGGCTAAGACTACGCTGTAGAACGTGCTGCTTCTCTAGCACGTTCCATGGAGCACCTATTTGTAAGGTGGACTCAGTTGCTACATAGAAATTCCTCAGCACAACAGACCTGCTCTATGTATTCACTCGTGTAAGTGAAACAGGAAAATTTGAAGGGGGTGTTTAATTTCTCTTGGGGAGAGCTAGGGTTAGTGATTTCTGGTTAAATGAAAATGAGAAATATTTTTATAAAGGAAAACTAGAAATATTTTTCATCAGCATGAGATTTTTGTGCATTTAAGAGCAGCAATAGTATTCAGGTTATTAGAGGAAAAGCACCCACTCTTCTTGTGTTTCCCCAAAAACCTTCATAGCTTTTCGGAGCTCCAAAGTAGTATCATTGAAAAAAATTTTCATTAAGGATGGAGTTAGATCAAGTCACCGGTATGCACAGGCTACTGCATTCTTAAAACTGCCACTAGGTGGAACATTTACTGCACTGTTCACAGGAGCACCGGTGCACCCTGAGTCCAGGCCGACAGCTACTGATCGTGCAGTATAATCTGAAGTGTCACGATCCCTTCGGCGCTATGTTAAATTCTTGACGCAAATTTTTAAAAATTACAACGTTCAGTTGCTACCCATTAAGTTGCCCAATGCTTTTGTCCAAACTGTATTTCTTGGTTCTTACTGATATAAGCTCCGTTTACCAAAGCATCTTTTTACCTAGCTGTTTTCACTTTCAGGTGAGTCTGATATCATACTTACTTATCCAAGACCTGTGGATCTTCGGGGCTCTTATTCTCGTATTCTAAAAGTTCAAGAAAACTCTGCATATACCTAAAACATGAAGAGTCACTGCGTTAATTATCTTCCCAACATTCATTCCACCTTTCCCTCTTCCTAGGAGAAGCCCAAACTTCACTCAGATATCCCTCCTCCTCCCTCCTCCTCCCTCCTCCCTCTCCACATGCAGCCTGAGTGCTTCAGGGGAAGGGATGGCAGGCAGAGTTCCCGGGTGGCCCGGTTTTTCTCTGGGTAATCCTATTTTTCTTGTCACTGATCACTAATTAGCCCAACAGTCCAGACCTAAGCCTGTCCCGAGTCTCCTTCCCCTGAACACAGGGACTGGCTCAGCAGTGGGCAGGCTGCCTCAATCCAAGGCAGAAAACAAGAGCCAAGACTTGCTGGAGGTATTTGGGAAATCAATCAATTTGCTCTGTCTTTGCAGCATGTGCTACGTGGCTGTGAGGCCTGCACTGGTGAAGCTCTTCTGTCACCAGGAGGAAATCCAGCTGGAAAATGAAGTTGACACTATGGAAAGCAGGGCCTGGATAACCTCATGAGTATCAGAGTCAAACTCAGGCCAAAAGCTCACCCTGTGGCTGGATCTCAGAGTCACACGATGCAATGAATTTTAAGCCAGGGCTAGTTCACTTTTCTGTTATTTATAAACATATCCTAACTGGTACACCAAGTTTGTAGTTTGGTTACCCAGAAAAGTGGATATAAACTGCAAGAAGCATGTGTGTGACACTGAAGTACATGCAAAGAATTTATAAACTAGAAATTAAGAAGGTTCCTTCTCAGAGTTAAACTAATTTCACTGCCATGTAATGGACGAGAAGGGATGGCCCTGAGGCCCTCAGAAGAGCTTCTGGAATACCAATAGCTACATAACTCAGTCAGGGCCAGTACAAGAAATAATGGGCCCAACATAAAGACCTGGAGCCTAGGGAAAAGTGGGACTCAGGAGGCACATGAGGGCAGCAGTTACATCTGGATAGGACCTGCTGGGTCTGGTGACGAGTCAGAGATCCCAATTTCTTCCAGGGGTGTGATCTCCTCTTTAGGTCTTAACACATCCTGGAAGAATAATCCCTCATGCTAATTATTTCTAACAATCAATTCCCACTAATCCTGTGCACCAGCTTTGGCTAGGGGATGAGGGCACTCCAGCAACTGACAGTGACTAAGCACACAAATACATTAACAGGAATGACATCTTATTAACCAGCCTCACTTGCACTTTGTGGCAATATACAATACTTAAGTGCATTCACCTCTGAGCATATTTTTTAAAGCCTCCGGACATATAAAGCTATGGATTCGAGTTTGTTAAGAGTCATCACCCTGAGAGGCGACAGCCAGTCATGCAAGGCGATGCCCTCTGCCCTGCCACATGCCAGCAGGCACCCCAGCCTTCCCGAAGGGGGTAGTATCTTTAAAAAGCAAAGTCATAAATGGAGAGAAGTCAAAGATTACACTGCGCCTCCCAGTCCGCAAGTCAAGGGAGCAAAGATAACACCCTGGCCGAGGTGGGGTTCACGGCCCATTATATAGAAAACTCACTTTTAAAAGGAAAAGGAAATAACTAAGGACAATGCGTGCTCCTGAACTGGATTCCTGAGTGGGCGGGGGTAAGGAGGTGTGCTTAAAAAAAAAAGAACATTAGGATAATTAATGAAATGAGAACCAATTCTACATACTCAAAAATGCTACTGTATCAATGTTAAATTTTCCAAATTTGATAATCATACTATGGTTTCCTAAGAGTGGTTCTAAGGAGAGACATGTCAAAGTATTTAGGGGTGAAGGGACATGATACCTACTATTAACCCAACGGGTCAGGAAAAGACAACGTGTGTGACGCAGGCACTTTGCAGACACTGTGCTGTTTACAAATTGCAGGGTTGTGGCGACCCTGTGTTGTGCAAGTCTTTGTGTCTCTGGGTCACGTTTAATTGAGGTAGGTACATTTTTTGAGACATACTGGGACTGCATGTTTAACAGACTGAAGGGTAGCGGATACAGAACTTTGATATGCACTGGAAGGCAATTTGTGTGACTCACTTTGTCGCGACACTTGCTTTATTATGGCGGCCTAACTTGCACTATTTCTGAGGTGTGCCCGTCTATGTGTGTACTGTGTGTGTGGCATACCACAAATATATGTACATGTATATGACACATTCATAGGTGCTTTATGTGTCTACAGAGAATGAAAGAATGAGAATGAGAGAACGAACGATGCCAAAGGATAACGATGAGTGAATCTGGCGAAGGCTTCTGAGTGTAGCAAGCCGCTCGAAGTCAAGGCGCCATCAGCAACAGGAAATGTCTGCCTGTCACCGCTGCCAGGACCATGCGACTGGAGAGTGCTCCCACGACGCTGGCCCCCACAAGTGCTTACACACTTTCTGCAGGGAAGGCTCTCGAGATGGTCTGGAAGCAGTGAAGGAGTCGCATGCAAACAAGTACTTGCTGCCCCTCCGAAACAAGCTATGAATGTCAAGTAGAAAACAAGTGCCCATGAGACCAAAGCCGCGGCTGCCATCTCTGATCTCTCCTGGGCTCCGGGGCCCTGGCGCCTCCCGCAGCGAGAAGCTGTCACTTGTCTGGGCCGGGGCCTGCACACGGGTGGCCAGGCCTGCGCACTGTGGAGCTTCCCAGACAACTCATTCTCAGGCCCGAACAGTTACTATAATTAATATTATCGAGAGAAATGGCTTGAATGTCCATTCTCTTTCAGCAGCTGGGCCTTCATTACTCTCTAAATGCAAGCTAATTAACAGTTCCATCTCCTTCTGTCTGTCCACATCACTCCCTTCCCCAAGAATGCTCACCCTGTCCCAGTCCTTGTCAACCCCACCCAGCTGCCCCTGCCAAGGGGCAGTGCCAAAGCACAGCTGAGACGTGGCCCGTCCCCGCACGCCCTCTGCTGGCTTGAGAGCTCTTTTCGCTTGCGGTCTCCGATCTCCAGCTTTCTCCAGGGACTTCTCCCTTGTTTCTATAATAGGAGGAAACATGCAAGCGTTTCTCCTATGCATGCAAGTGCCTTTCTAAAAATACACCCCCTGCTCGTACAGCCTACAGCTCCCCAACCTCACCCTGCTTACTTAACGGGCAGTTGAGTCACAGATTCAACTTCCTCAATTAAATAACACATGCTTTAAGCAGCAGAGCTATAACTTCTTGGACTTGAAGCTATACTCTGCTAAGAGTTTCCACACTTTTCACAGGGTAAATGAAGTACAGCAGGCACTGATATTTTTCCAGCCAGAGGCTCCCCTTTAAATGACTTAATTTGCTCTAAAAAGAAGGAAAGCCTTCAAGGAATGCCTTTAAAAGGAAAACAAGGCCTCCCTGGTAGCACAACGAGTTAAGCACAGCACTATGAAGCTATCCAAAGCCACTGCACCATGAGTTCGATACCCGGCCAGGGAGATTCCCACGTGGAGATTCCCACATGGTGCAGCAGACCTCTCCTGCCTCGCCCACTGCTCCCCTCGGCAGTGTACTTCAGTAGATCTGCCTGTTCTGCTCCCCACTCTGTCTCTGGTGAATCTTCTCACCACTCCACACCTCTGGCCTATACCCCAGCTTGTATGCATAAATAAATAAATCTTAAAAAATAAAAAGGAGGGGCCTCCTGGTGGCACAGCGGTTGGGTGCTGCACTATGGAGCTGTCGGCAGCAGTGGGGAGATTCCCACATGGCGCGGCAGACCTCTCCTGCCTCGCCCGCTGCTCCCCTCAGCAGTGTGTTTCCATCGATCTGCTGTTCTGCTCCCCACTCTGTCTCTGGTGAACCCTCTTGCTGCCCCACGCCTCTGGCCTGTACCCCAGCTTGTATGCATAAAACAAATAAATCTTTAAAAAAAAAAAAGGAAAACAAAAGGAAAGTTCAGTCTGCTCAAAGGGGGCAAACTCCCTCATCCAAAGGATCGCAGACCTTGCAGACCTGTTCGGGAGTCACTGCACCGTTACTCTTCTCTGTTTTTCTTTACTTTCCAATTTTGTTTTGCAAAATGCAGTCACATTCATTACCAGAAGAAAATATTTTGAAAAGTCAAGAAAGTGTCTAGTACAGTTCAGCAGGATTTTCATTAAGGCAACTTTAAACTGTCAGTTTTTTAAAAAAAGAAACAAACTTTTAATTGTGGGGAAAGTCGGACTCTTCTGAATGACTCACTCCCATGAAGGCAGTGTGTGTACTTTTAGGGAAAATGGTCCTGATGGCAAGTGTTCAGGGAATTATGGGAAGACCCAGTTGACGCCACTGTTTACGCACCAGCTTTGCACCAATTCCACTGAAGGCCGGTTAAGCAAATTATCTGGCAGAAGATTAACTTCTCTCATCGTGTTTGCGAGTCGCACAGGCAGTTCCTTTCGTAGAAACATGTATGATGTCTTTTCACATGCATTATCTCTCCCTATGAAGACAAGAAAATGCTCATGAGTTTACAATCAGGCAGAGAAAATGAAATAATCCTGCAGTCTAGTGAAATTTTATCCTCTGAAATAGCAAGTTTAAGAAAATTTAATTAGGATAGAAAAAGCACATTCATTCCAAAAGGCAACCTTCTTGAAAGCACTTTTTTTTTCCATAACACAAATACATTCCTGGTGTTACCAGCAGGGACAGAAAAGTGACCTGGGATATAATCTGGATTTGTTTTCAAATAAACACTGTGGGCAAACTGCCAGGTATGAAAGTAGTAGAATGTGTAAATCCACTCTTGTCCATAGGGGTTTCCAGAAGGCAACTGATCCATTCATTCCACAAATATTCGCCTACTGTGTGTTGGCTGTTTCCTAAGATTTTCTTCCAGTGCAATCGTTTCTTCAGGGACCAGAGTTCCGCTGCTTGGGGAAGCAGCCGCAGATTCCGGCTCTGACTGAGACTCAATACCTGGATGACCCGACCTCTGCTCACGGGCGGCGCAGAACCGAGGGATCTGCTACGGCATGTCCGAGAGGGAAGGCACAATGGACTGCAAAGCAGGGAGTCTTCTGCTGGTCGCCCCGAGCTGGAGGCACATTTACGTAAGGAGGACAGAGACAGACCCTTTCCCTGGCTGCCAGGGAACAGAGGCCCTGAACTCCTTGTGCTCCTCCCCCTCCCAGCCTTTCTGGATACCCAACAGTGGTTGAGGGACGGGGATGGAGGACAAGACAGAAAGGACATGAGCTCTGGGGCAGAACAGTGCTCCCCTCCCAACTCCTCCATACTGGGGCTGGGAAACCTCTGGTAATCTTTACTTCCCTGAGCCTCAGCTGCTTTAATCTGGAAACCTTGCTTTTTAAAACTGGTAACTGGTCAGTTGCTGACATATCAATTTAACTTTGGGGGTATATTTTCATAAGTCTATACGTGCACATGCTTCACTCACCTCCATCAGCACTCCTGTCCCCTTCCTTTCCGCCCTCCCCTCTATTCCTCTCTCCCTCTAGCCCCTCTGGTAACCATTTTATTTTTCACAGCCTAAGAACTATTTTCGCTGCGCTTTGCTATATGTGTTCTTTTTTTTAAATTTTTTAAAAAAGATTTATTTATATATACAAGCTGGGGTACAGGCCAGAGGCGGGGGGCGGCGAGAGGGTTCACCAGAGAGAGCGGGGAGCAGAACAGGCAGATCAGAGGCACACTGCTGAGGGGAGCAGCGGGCGAGGCAGGAGAGGTCTGCCCCACCATGTGGGATTCTCCCCGGCCGGGCATTGAACTCGCATCGCCGCTGCCGACAGCTCCACAGCGCAGCGCTCAACCGCTGCGCCACCAGGGAGGCCCTATATGTGTTCTTTGTATTTCACAGATAAGTGAAACCATTCGACAGCTGTCTTTCACCATCTGACTTCTTTCGCTTAGCATCAGCACTTCAATATCCATCCATTTTGTCCCGAAAGGCATCTTCTTCATAGCTGAGCGGCAGCCCACAGAGGCTATATCCCAGGATTTCTTTATCCAGTCACCTGTCACTGGCACCTAGGTGGGTCCATGACTTGGCTACTGTGGACAGCGCCACCATGACACCGGGGTGCGTAAAGGAACCTTAGCTTTCATACAGACTGTGACAACGTGAATGGAGCCTGACACAGAGCAGAACTCAATGCACACGAGTCCTCCCGGCCTCTGGGACCCTGACGCGCCGGCGCCTGTCTCTCACGCGCCCGAGCCCTTGCCAATTCTCCACAGTTCCTGGAGGCTGCTCTGAAATGGGCAACCCCGGAGCCAGGGCCAGAAAGGGGGAAGCAGAGCTCATCTAAAGATTTTCTTCTCCAAACTCTCCTCTTCTTCCAAATGTGAGAAAGGAATCAAAGGAGAGACTCAAGAGGTAAATCCAAGTTTAACATTTCCAGCCAAGTTCTAGTTTTCTTCCTTTCCTCTCTTACTGAAAAAGACTGGAAATAAAGGAACTTACCTTTTGAAAGTTATCCGTATAAACTTTCTTCCTCCCACTGACCTCTGGTCCCTTTCTCCATTCACCCCCCCCCATCATTCTAAGTGAGCATACTGAATGAAGGCCTTTAACTAATGATGATTCCATCTTTCACTTTTCTCCTACAGCAAGTACTCCAAAGTAAGGACGAAGGGGTGCACCACCCCACTAAGGCCCTTCCACATCTACTCTATGCACATCCATTTGGCCTTAGATGATAAGCACCCCAAAACACTGAGCACTTGGCAGCCCATGATACACGTCACTCCTAAGACGTGCTGTGCACCCAGGATTTATAAAGATGAATTGTCTCCATCCACTAAAAATGCTGATATTTTATTTTTTTAGAATTTTCCATTTCATTAGGTATTTAACCACATTGTTAAATACATAGTTTGAAGTGTAAATACAATGTTTGAACTAATTACTTATGTTCATTTGAAACATTTTAAAAATGCTGAGATTTTAAAACAAACCACAGTCAATCTCATTAGAAAATGGAGGCCCCATTATCTAAGTTCAAGTGCACAGCTCCATTTTCATCTCCAAGACAATCACTTTGTAACCTGGTTACACAGAAAGAACATTTAAAAAAAAAAAAGCACCAAAGAAATGTTGAAATTCTCCCTGTAGGAGAAGGAAGCTAGGGAATGGGGAAGAAGAGGAAGAATCCGTGGTGCTGAATTGGAACTGGGAGTATCAGTACGGACTCAGATTTTTAAACGTGCTCTGAGCTTTGGGGTAATGTGGAAATGTAACTTACATTTCCACATCCACAGCACATTAGGGCAGCAAATTAAAAGTCCGGGGAAGGGTGGAGGGGGGCAGTGCCGGGCAAGGGTCAGGCCCATGTCTGTTCTGGAAACCCACAAGGCTCGACGGTTTCAGAAAGGAAAGGTCTTTGGACTCCAAGAAGGTAAAGAGGAGGACGTGTGTCCACTGTAAAATACGGCCCGTTAGAGACACACACAGCTGCACCAGCCCAGAGGGCATTCACACCGAGCAGGACCAAGGCCCCGCCCCGGGTCAGCTCAGGTCGGGTTCTGGCACAGAATGAATTCTGGCTTCAAAAACATGAAAAGAGGGGCCTCCCTGGTGGCGCAGTGGGTTAAGTGCTGTGCTATGGAGCTGTCAGCAGCGGTGACAAGAGTTCGACGCCCGGCCAGGGAGATTCCCACATGGTGCAGCAGACCTCTCCTGCCTCGCCCGCTGCTCCCCTCAGCAGTGTATTTTGGTCCATCTGCCTGTTCTGCTCCCCACTCTGTCTCTGGTGAACCCTCTCACCGCCCCACACCTTTGGCCTGTACCCCAGCTTGTATGCATAAATAAATAAATCTTTAAAAAACATATATGAAAAGAGAACTTCAATATTTAGAGCTTTCTAGGCTTCCCAATTTGGACAAAAGGCTGCCGTCCGCCAGAACAGTCATGACAAGGTTAGGTGCCTGGGCCAGCTGGGTGGGCTTGAATCCCAACGCGCATCCACCAACTTCTGAAAGGCCTCCGCATGGCCATCTATGAAACACGAACAGCACCTATCTCACAGAGGTTGTGTGAGGGTTAAAAGGTGCTTAACACTGAACATTAACAAGTTCTTAAAATTTAGAAGCAGGAGTTGATTAAATCGCAATCACTAATGGTGCCAAAGATGATAAAGCGCCTGCCACCCTGGGTGCCAGATCAAAGAGTCTGAGACCTGCTAAACCCTGAGACAAGGCTGCATTCTGGTTCAGTGCGGTTTCCTTGCTCATTTGGTGATTCTATGTAATTAAAAATGGATTAAAAAGGATTAAAGTATGCTCGGTGTCCCTACCACTCACTCTTATTTATTTTAAAATAAAAGGCTTAATGCTTTCATTGGTCAACTCAGCACTAACCAGAAAACTCAGCTAACTAGTCAAGGGCTAAGATAAACAAATTGAGGAAGCATTTATTCTAGCCTTCTTGGATTATAAACTCATATGGAAAGAAACTTTATGTCTCTTTCTTCCCGGTGGCAGTGATTGGAGGGCCTCGCCTATGGCAGCTGCTCACTAGCAGACTGAAAGGAGAGTGCTTCCAGAAGTTTGTATTAAAAAAAAAAAAAAGAGTACCTGAAAAGTCTCAGATATTGCCTCCTACATTCTCATTTAGCTTTAGAGACAAATTCTTTGTACTCAGATACCTTAATTATATATCAGCTTAACAGGGGGATAAGTCTTTTTTAGTTAATTAGTGAACCTAAAAATAAATATGAAATGCTTGATTTTTTTAAACCTTTCTGTGGTTTTCTCATATAAGTTCAAAGTATTTTATCCTATGTATTAATGCTGGATACTCAGTTTAAATCAAAGGGTTCCAATAATCTTTTTTTAAAATAAGCATACCAAAAAGAGATCTCTTGGTTTTAACTTAATGTATTCTCAAAAAGGTTCTGTTTTTAGAAGTCTTTTGGCATATTGAGTATTTTCCAGTTATTTGACTTCATATTTTCCACACTTACTTGGTCTCTGCATTCCTTAATTCTGATTTTCTATTTTTATTCTGCATTTCTCACTATACTTCATCTTACTCAAATTTACCAATTAAATTTTTCCCTAGTAACAGTTCAGAAGACAACAAAACGGGTGGGAAGGCACGGAAAATCCTGAGTTAGTGAACGAAAATTAGTCACTGGCTTAAATACACCTGGGTGCATTTCTTCAGTTTTTCTTCCTACTTTGATGAGCTTTCAATTCTCTTCTTTCTGTTTGGTTTTCATATATCATCCTCTCACTACGAATCTGGAGACAATTACTACATTGGCAAAAGGTACGATTTGTCTAGAAAGCTTTCTATTCACCAAGAGATAGGACAACTGGACACAGAAATACAAATGACCTTCAGTTTAATGCATGCAGTCTTCCAGTCACAGTAATTGATAGCAAAGGAGCATTTGAGTGGCCTTCTGCAAGCAAGAGTTTGACTTGTGATGCTTTATACCTGGTTTCCATAGTACCCTGTCTCTGGTAAATCTTTAATCCTCTTTTTGACTAATTTACAGGAAGCAAGAAAAATAATTATTTTTTTCAGTTAATGAAGTGACCAGATGTGTACCTTATAATTAAACCAAGGGGCTGGACACATGCCCCCCTAAAATATGGAGTCTCTACCTGAGTTATGTGAAGGCTATCTTTGCCCACATCTTACAGCTTTAGCACTTGGCAGGGGTGGTTTGGGAATGGTAGTAATGGAACTGAGGAAAAGAGTAAAAATGGAAAAATTAATAGCAAGGCACCAAAACCAACAGAATGATCAGTTCATTCTTAATACACTGCTTTTTCTACATACTGTCAATTAAATATTTGAGTTAGCAATGTACTTTTACCATGTACATGTACCATGTACATTAACCATGTACATTAACCATGTTAAAACGGGTAAAATATAACTGAGAAAATAGTATTTTAGGGACAGCTCTTTGATTTTTCTCCAGTTACATTTGTAAAATTTTGATCTTTTGGAAATACTGAATTTTAGAATCTTAAAGTAATTAATTCTTGGATTTGCCAGGGCTAAACAACAATTACTGAAATAGTTCCTTCAAAAGAAACAACCTGAAATGTAAATGGAGAGCTACCAAATGATGACAAATGTCCTTCAAAAGAACCTCTTTTTTAAAAAAGCTTCATTTATACTCTCAAAAGGATTGTTCTAGTCCATGTCCAGAGTAATATTATGCTGCTCAATAAGTTTAACAGCTTTCCTTTGTTTGGGGAACTTATTCCTGAATTTAAAAAGAAATCAATATACACAGTGGATGTGGTGGCTAGATTGTGCTTTGGTTATTATTACTAGCAGCGAGCCAGAAATGGCAGAGCCGAAGAGCAGGAAACTGATACACAACTAATTCCCTATCAAGTTCAATGCCTCAACAACATCCAAATATTACACTACGTCTTTTAGCCCAATATCTAATTTTTTACGCTTATTTTTATTTATAGATGCTATGGGTTAGGAATTCAGCAGGACACAGGAGGGATGACTTGTTTGGCACCTCAGCTGGGAAAACTCAGTGGCTGGAATTTTAGAAGCATCTGAAGACTCCACACTCACAAGTCTGGTCCTTGGGGAGATTACTTTTGACTAGGACTGCAACCAAGATTGCCTACCAGTGGGGAGGACTGCCAAGTAGGCCTGCCTGCTGGTGAGGAGGACTGCCTACCAGAGCAGTGTCAGGTGGCCTCTCTGTGGGCTTCCTCACAGCATGGCTTTGGTAAGCAAGGGGGAAGCTGCATGGCCTTTGATGACCCAGCCTCACACAGCTAGCCCCCTTCTGCAATACTCAATGCATCGAATCAGCCAGCACTTGTCCAGACTCCAGGGGAAGGGGGTCAGACTCCCCCTTTTGATGGAGGACCGGCAAGGACACATCATAGAAAAGTATCATCACGGCCATCTTGGGAAAATGCATTCTGCCTTAAGATGTTCATGAGGATGTGCAGAAGATGATTTGTTTCTCAAATCACATTTTAAAGCATTCTTCTGCTGCTTAATTTGTTTCCTCTGAGGTAATTTTTTTTTGCCTTTTATCTTAGTTTGTCTCTTTCTCGCTGTGGGCTCCTCTCAAATGTCTGGTGATACTTACTTGTTCAGTCATGTTTGAGAGTGAGGCAATCTAAAGACTAACTGAACACCCCAAATATCTGATTACACAGACTACTAACACTACATCATCTTCCCTAATTTTCCTTAGTTCATTCAATATCTTAGAACCCCCCTTTTGTCCTTTATTTTGCTAGGGGTAACTGCCTTCCGACTAACATTCAGATGGGCAGGGTGGAAGATGGTCCTTCTATTTGATAAATTTCCAGTTCACTGTCCTACTTTCAACCAGGCAGCTCTACCTGTCACTCCTACCCGTTATCCATGACACTGTATTACTGAGGTGGAAAACTCTCCTGGGGCTTAACGTACTTAACCTGGGTGGCCTTCACGGCCATAGTGCCTTCTGAGTATGTTCTAGAACTGAGCTGTCCAACACAGGAGTCATCAGCCACTTTGAAATTTGAATATTCAGTTTTACTATCCATTATAAATCCCCCAAGTGTGACAACTATCTCATAGTTATAGGCCTATATCAACATACATAGTATGTAAGAATACTCTTATGCTTAGAATATACATATATATACACACTCTTAAACATCTAGGAGTGAAGAGTCACAACATCTGTAACTTACTCTCCAGTGGTTCCGCTAAAATAGCCTAAGTAGAGAGGAGAAGGAGGGGGAAGAGATAAACAAGCAGATATGGCAGAGTAACTGGCGAATGCAGGTGCCAGGCGTGGGTGTGAATGCTATCATTCTCACAACTTTTCCTAAGGGTTGAAATTTTTCCAAATAAAAGGTTTGAGAGAAACCTTGTACACAAGCTAAATATCAAACATGCAGGGAAGAGTAAAAGAAATTACAATATGTATATTTACATGGAGAAATAGAGTGATTAAAAAAATGTTTCTACAGACAAAAGCAGTCTTTGAGAAAGAAAGTCTTCCTATTTTTAGAGAATGGCTCTAGAGTCATTCCATTATTATTATTTTTTTTAATCTGCTGGCATCACTCAGTTCTTTTCAAAGCACACAACTCTCACACAGAACATGCTACCATACGGAGATCTTCCAAACAGGGCCTGAAGTCATGGTGCCTTCAGGGAGTGGTTTTTGTTGTTTTTATGGGAAAAGAGGGTGCAAAGTGATGGTGACAGGGTTCCTTTGGTGGGGGGGGAAATCTGAGAGTAAGTTGGATACTTAAATACTTCAGTATTTTCTAAAACTAAGGGCATTTTCTTACATCACCAAGTTACTGTTGTCAAAATGAGGAAATTTAACATTGGCTAATACTATTAGCTAATCTACTGCTATCCAGTAAAAATTTAATGCAAAGTCCCCTCACTCAATTTTAAATTTAATGAGAGATTGCTTCTCAGCCTTTTGGCTAGGAGCAAGTATAAAAAACACAATGAGAAACAGATGAAGTTGATTTTAATGATATACTTGCTTTTATTCAGTATATACAAAACATTATCATGTCAATGTGTAATCAATGCAAAATATTCTTTTTTCCCCATTTTGTTTTTTGCCCCACCACCATCCTTCGTGTCCCCGTGTCCCTTTCCCTCCCTCCACCTCTAAACTTCAGAACCTTAAGGGCATTAATATCCAGCATCAACAGCAGAAAATGTCCTCATGACAGGTTCTTAAATAAGGCAGGCAAGGGGTTCTGAATCCTTCCCTGCAGGGCAACTACGTCTGCGCTGAGGAAAAGTGAGTAGCGCCCACGAGTGCTTTGATCCTCTCTTCAGAAATTGTTTGTATACGCTTTATGAATATTTTTCCTATAAACAAATTGGCGAGAAACCGGCTCCTCTGTATGCGAGGTAAGACCAAAGCCAGTCATAAATGGCTTTCACCACAGACCCACAATTTCTGCCCTCTGCCTGGGTAACCTACCACCACTGCCCCCGTCACTGAGTTCTATACTCCATGGGTCCCAGGATTCTTTAGAAAACTGAAGAGGCCATTACCATGACACCTGGCACAGCGTAGATGTTTAATAAATATTTTCTGGCTAGAACTGAAAATCAAAATATCTAGTTAAATTTCAGCATAAACTGACTATAGCACATAAAATTGAGGAGGTCACAGTAACATTTGCCAGTAATGGTAAATTCCTCTTACTCATAGATCTCTTCATTCTATATATTTGGTTAGAGGTATTCAAAACCTTAGCGTTTAGAAAAGTAGTACCAAAGGCAGGTAGGAAGGTGATAATAAAATGGCAGTTACTGTCAATATGACGTGTTGGATGAGAGTGGAGAGAAAAGGCACAAGTGAGTCCACAACCGACATCACAAAGAGAGCTTTGGCCAGCTAGCCACCCACAGGTCCGCATCCACAGCTCTTTGGGGGTGGGGGGTGAGAGGGTTTTAAGATCCACCCTGATGGTGGAATGATGAATTACAGGATGTCTTGTTGTCATGGAAGCAGGAATGGTTAAGGTCACACTGTACTCTTCCAGGTTAAATTGAGGTAAAATGTCAAGTTAACGATTACAGTGGACGAAGAGGATCCAAAGCCACTCACTCTCAAAGCACAGACTGAACTGCAAGTGCTGTGTTTCTTGGAAAATGATCAGTTTATATGGTTAGGATCTTCGGCCAACAAACTTTAAGATAATATTCAAGGTTAAGTGCTTCCTATGCTTTTGTTCTTAGCAGGAAGTTGATTTCATGCAGGAAATGCTGTGTCACTAACTTGCCATAATAAAAGCATAACCAACATCTACTGAGCACCTACCATGGACCATGCCTGCACTGCACAATCTCAATTTCATCTGTGTAACAAGTCAATGATTAGATGCTATCATGTCCATTTTGCAGATACGCGCACTAAAACACAGCGGGGATGAAGTGAACCGCCTAAACCCACCCTGCTGTAAGCATCAGAAATCGAGGTGAGTGCATGTCTACATGACCGCTGCTCAGATCCCCAAAGACGACAGACAGACTAACAAATGGTGGTGATTCTCAGAATAAGAACCGCTTCAGGGTAAGTAAATGAAATAGGTGTCTGATGGTCTAGAAACAAGAGTACATGAGTATTAGATTATGCAATTTCTTGATGGCCTAACAGAACAAGCAGACAAAACCTCAGCATTACTAAATAGAAACTCTGTTTGCTATAAAGAATTGCACTGGGGTAAGTTAATGAAATGGCATATCATGGTGAGTGAAGAAAGCACAGGTTTAAAAGCTCAACGGCAGAGGAGAGGACTGCGACGGAGCACTGCAGGCGCTTCTGCAGGCGCTTCGGCGGCGGGAGTACGACGGCCCCCACACCGGAAGGGAGATTCTATTTTGTCCAGATGCTGGCAAGGCTGTAAAACAACGATACTTCAATAGCAATAAATAAACGTTTAAAAAAGCCTTTATGGGGCCTCCCTGGTGGCGCAGCGGTTAAGCGCTGGGCTGTGGAGCTGTCGGCAGCGGCGACGCGAGTTCGACGCCCGGCCGGGAGAATCCCACATGGTGCGGCAGACCTCTCCTGCCTCGCCCGCTGCTCCCCTCAGCAGTGTATCTCTGATCTGCCTGTGCTGCTCCCTACTCTGTCTCTGGTGAAGTCTCTCACCACTCCACGCCTCTGGCCTGTATCCCAGCTGTATGTATAAATAAATAAATCTTAAAAAAAAAGCCTTTATGGAACCAATAATAATTAATAAGGTCTACTACCAGCATAAGAATTTTACAAAGTTTGAATCATGAAATAATAAACCCAAATTTCATTTTAATGCTAGTGTTATTTTTTACATAGTGACCAAATCAGAAAAGATGTAGAACTGTGTTTAAGCTTAAGTTGAATCTCTTTAACTTGTCCAAAATATCACGAACATTAGTTGAAATTATTTTAATATAAATAAACCTTATATTTAAATATCAAAACAACAAAAACAATGACCCCCCCCAAAAAAAACCCACAAGCAATGACCACACTGAATTATAGTTGGCCAATCATGCAAAAAAATCACAGGGATGTTGAAAATGGACATAATATACCACCACCCCACTCAGTTCACAAACTTTCTCTAAGCCATACCCTCAATAAAAACCTTAACTAAAATTTTTCAGGGAGTCACTATTATAGTAGCCTTGAATAAAGTGCTCGCCTTTGCCACTAATAGACAGACAGACAGATAGATAAAAAAATAAAAGGTCAACCTACCCAAATTTTAACTGTGGTTTTTACCCCATCCTTGCTTAGGCAGGATACTTAAATCATCTAAGTAGTCTCTCCACCCAAGAACTGGAAACAACCACTTCAACTGCATGTGGTGAGAATGCAGCCGATGTGCCTACTATCCTGTCTGGAAAAGAGCAAGTCCCCTTGGCCTCCAAGAAAGAATAACTCTGGTCCACTTTGGAAGAGACAGCCAGGATGGATGGATGGATGGATGGATGGATGGATGGATGGATGTTATGACAACAGCTCGTGGATGGTTTGGGAGTCTCTTTGTCACTCAGGACTTCTACTTCCCAGGCATGAAATTGGGGCGAGGTTACCCAGATCATCTCTAAGCTCAAGCTCCCACTGAATGAGTCTAAGAGGATAAGGTTTGGGTTTGTATCTCTCTACACTATACAGTTATTTATCCTGCACCTGGCCTCGTCATGTAAACTCTAGGACAATTCTAGAGAGAGCCCTGCTAGGAATAAGCAGACAAGGAGAAAGGAGGTAGAAATTCAAAAAAGAGTACATATGTTTACACTTGTGTTCTCTATCCAAAGAGCCTCCAAGAACACTTTGGATGAAAGAAAATCTGGTTAGCACCTCACACATTCCCAGAAGCAGCCCTATCACGCAGGCCTCCAGGGGAGAGGTAGGGACAGCAGGAAAGCAAGCCACAAACTCACAGGGTTCATCGAGTCTGGCTGGCACATACAAGTGCATGTATTCTTCCCAATCAAAAATTTCAGCTGACAGTGATGGGCTCCTGAACCATCCCACAGACTCTACCCCTGAAGTGGTGCAGAGCTTGGGCTTGAGCAACGACTGGAGTGGATCTAACACTTCTTTGTTTCTTAATGTTGGAAGCACATTTCGAATCACCTGGGCAACTACAAAACCATCTCTGCGTCTACACACGAGCCATAGACAGAATCAACTGTTTGTATGGGGGGTGGGGGATGGGCTGGGCAGGTGTCACTAGTTTGAAGAGCTCCCACATGACCCTCAGGACCACCGGGATGGAGAAGCCCTAACGAGTGTCTAATCGCAGAAAACTCCCATCAAAGGACTTCTCAGGCTCAGACAGACGTGATTAAGCACCCAGAACTTTCCCTTTTACCCCTCTACTGTCAGTCTTTATTTTCACATCTGAGTTTAGTTTCAGCCTCAGAGGAAACTGACCGTGAACATCTTCACAGTCTCAGGAGACTTTCCAGCGTCATCAACTACCTTTTTCTTTCTCTTTGGGGTGACATACATGGGGAAGGGGAACGCGCAGAACACTCGCATGAGGAAATGGCGGCGCTGCAGGATGTGGTGGCTTCACAGGGTGCCGCTGCACCTGCCATTCTTTCCGCCACGTTGTTTAGCTCCGGAGCTGCCCCCAATCCTTTACGTGCTTTCTCAGCTTCAGGAGGCAGTAAGACAGGCAGGTGACTTTCTTACCTATTCTGAATCTCTGTTCCCTAACCTGTAAAACAGACGTGACTGGTGTGATAATTGAGCAATGCCGTATTTTATACCAGTGCTGGTGAGTAGTCAGCGATGCCTATTGAGTCTTCTTTGGCTTCCACAGAGTCCATTCTCATTTCCCTCTTGACCAGCTTTACTCGCGCCATGCTCCGGTTTTAGAAGCAGGACTAGGAGTGGACTGGCCAGAGACGACATGGAGAAGTTGTCTAGAAGTTTGTCCTAACCAAAGAAGTGCCCTGTGTGAGAAGGGCAGATTTCAGAGAAAGGGGGGTCTCCACGTGAGCAAGAAGCTAAAAGGCTTATTAGCAATGAAGTGCTCACTTGAGCACATTACCTGACAAGTAAGGTGACAACACAGCAATTACCATTTCCTTTCTATTTAATCTCAGAAGCAAGAAGAGAAATAAACCAAATGTGTAGAAAGTTCACAGTCAGGTATTGATATCTGCCTCCAAGCTGAAGGAAACATACTCTTCTGGCAAAGATCCAAAGAAAGGATCAGAGAGAACCCTAAGTAGCTCTGGTGTATGAAATTAATGATTTGTTGGGGAAAGCTATAATTTTCAAAGGGCTCCACTAATTTTATGGCCAAAAGTACATGGCGAAATATTTAACTTCATGCTTTGAGAAAATATTAGCTACTAATTTATTTCCAGCAGTAAAACCATTACATACTGATCTCCATGTAAGAAAGAAAACAACACTGATACCGCTCAAATAGTCCCGCGGAATCACAGCCGCAGAATCACAGATCAAGCCTAAGAATGAAAATGAACTCAGGACTGCTTGGGGGATTCTTAGGGAAATAATCCATCGTCGAGTTATAACCGCATATCCTTGAGGGGTATGAAGGACACCCACCCTGGGCCACAATCAAACCCAACTCTGCCTTCCTGGAGGGGGAGTAAGAGGCAGGCTGGCCCCTTCCGCCATAATGGTGACATGGGCTAACTGCTTTCAGGCTAGTTTCAGTGACACCAGAAAACCCACCCATAGCCCCCTTAGCACATTTTCTATTAAGTTAACTAATTTTCAAAGAAGAATAAGTGACAAGAACAGCAAGAATTGGTAAAAAATCTAGGGTAAAAAGTAAGGAACCACCCTCATCAAACGTCAACACAAATTACAAGGCAAAGGTGGGCATATGATATTTAGTTAAAATAAGAAAAGTCCTATTGAATAGAATCCACAGATATAAACTAGTCTATGAACTTATTATATGATAAAATAGAAACAACGGAGAAAGACTGGGGCCTTGATAATGATTGCTGTGCAACTAGACAGCGAACAGAACAAAACTGACTTAGCCACAATGTCCGACTAGAAATGACAATAAATTCCAGAGAGGTTTAGTAACAATTTACAAAGTGCTATTAAGTGATAAGTCTGACTATGATAAAAGCACTGTAAATGACTGAGTATAAAAAACTCAGACTATGTACTGAATATAAAGAAAACCAACACTCAGGATTAACACGAGTAAATATATGGGCAAAAGCTGTGAGGCTATCACAAAAAATGGATGAAAGAATTATAGGTGATATTCTTTCCAAATGCCTTTAATTGTATACTCTGATAATTACTTTGCCAAATACAGGAAACACAATGGGAAACAATCACTTAAATAGCACAGTAGCTTACTATGCCCAATAGACACAAGGAATTCATGCAAATGATTAAAACTCCAGAATCCAGTTACTAAATGGTTAAAGCCACTGTATACGCAACAAAATGTAGACAATAAACCCACAGGGGGAAATAGAACTTTTACCTCCCATGTTAATGGTTATACAATTAAAATCATAAAACCTCATTTTGGCAGGCTGTGGAGAAACTGGTGCACTTAAACTTTGCTGACAACCTGTGGAATAAAGCTATAAAATCCCCCAAAGCCTTCCACTAGGTAATTCCACTCAGGGCACACACCCTGTAGGTATGATTACCTGGAAAGGTCTTAGCTACCTCAAAATCAATGCAGACAGCCAAGGTTTACAGTTACCAGCATGTAGAGAAACAGCTTTATCATGTCTAAATACAAATTAAGAGTAATCAGTGTGTGCTTCTTCAAAAGAAATCCAAATCATCTTAGATTAGAGGTCACAAACTTTCTGTAAGGGGCCAGACTGCAAACATGTTTGGCTTTGTGGGCCAGTCTCTGAGCAACTACTCAACTCTGCTGTTATGGAACAACAGAAGTCACAGACGATATGTAAGGAATGGATGCAGCTGTGTTTCAATAAAACTTTATTTACAAAAACAAGTGTGGTCAAGACTCACAGCGTGTACAACACTAAGAGGGAAGCATAAACTATGGACTCTATAGGATAATGACCGGTCATTGTTGGTTCAGTTGTAACAAATGTTCCACACTTGTGCCAGCTGATGGTGGAGAAAGTTGTGTTTGGGGGAAGACAGCGTATGGGAGCTCCCTACACATTCTGCCCAATTTTGCTGTGAACCTAAACTACTCTGAAACATGGTCTGTTAACTAAAAGAAAACAAACAGGTGGCAAGTCATCAGACCACAGGTTGACAACCTATCTTAGACTAAGGTTTTCCTAAAATAAAAGGATTTGCCCAGCTCTGAAACCAGATTATCGTGGAAGTAACATAACTGAATGCTAACAGAATGTAATGGAAAAGGAAAAGCCATGATATTTTCTGATTCCATCCAGTAACAAAATCAAGGTTGCCGAAGCCTTGCCAAGAGTCTAATCAATTTTCCAAAGTTTAATGGGAAGAAACCACTCAGTCATTAATACATCAGTAAGTGGGGCTGTGTATCCCCTTCAAAAACACACGGAACTGCAAAGACAACAAAGCCGAACTACACCATTAGTTCCCAGAGCCTGACAAACCAAGTAATGCTGAAATCCACCCTCTCACATCATTATGGCTCAGGATCTAAGTAAGGACCAAAATGCATTAGGCCAAGTTAGATTATCTTTACCCTAAATTAAAGTGTGTTCTTCCCTATTCAATTCTGGAAAGTTGGCTTCTGTCTCCAAACAGGCAGTCTAAAGCTTGGCAACTCCTCACAGGAGAAAAAAACTGCTTCCAGAAAAGGTGTATCATGTACACGTATATAAAGGTACAAAATCAACACACTCAGAAACAGAATATGACCATTTTCCCCGTTTCCTAACACAATTTTAAAAGGAAACAAAACCCCCTTCATCTTCTCCAGAAACAAAATCACTGTCTTCCCCAGTGGCTTCAAGGAGCAAAACAACTTTAAAAAACCAAGGCATTTCCAAAACCAGTCATTTGGAACCAAAGTCCACTTCTCAGTGGGCACCAGAACCTTAAAATACTTTCTAAAGGAAAACAGAAGGCGGCTGGTCCCTAAACCTCCAGAACCATCAAAGCAGGCCTCGCCTTGCTATCTATCGTTAAAGGTTCCAAGGTTCCCCAAACAGGTGTGAGGTGTGACTACGGTAGAAATCTCTTCTGTGAAAAGAAGGTAGAGTTGTCAGACAACCTGCTTTCTGGTGGTTTTATTTGGGAGATGCTATATTTAAATGTGGGGACGATGTGGAAGCTTAAACTTCTCTAGCAACTGACTTAAGTGACATAATGTTTAATAACCTTTCCTTGGAGTCAGTAATCACCATTTATGGCTCGCCCACTCTGAGCAGAGAGCAGACAGCTGAGGAAGCTGTGAGAGGCTATAAAGAAGAGGCGAGCACTGCCCTCTGGGGAAACAGTTCAGAACAAAATGAAATAGAAGGAGGTGCCAGTAGATTACCACAAGTGCAGCTGTGCAAAAGACAAGTGCAAAGGAACAGGGAAATAAAGCCAAGGGGAAGCCAGCCAGCAGGGAGGCAAGAAAGTGTTGAAGGAACTAGAACGGGACAAGGTGAGGCTGAGGATGAAAAGCACCTCCAGAAGAAAATGTGGACCATTTCCTATGAACTCATTCAAGATTCAGGAGGTTCTACCTTAAATTTGTGTCATGATAGTTCAAGTTCTTTTCTTTTATCACCGAGAACTTTTTGTTCATAACTACTTAAAACAGAACTCAAACTTTTGCAAATATAACAATGAATCACCAGAACAATGACTGCCATTCAAAGATAATACAGTGGTCCTGAGGTTAACAGGTTTACAGGAAAATATAAATGACACAAGATATGTAAAATTTGCATTAAAGACTAAAATCAATAAATTTTACTCTGAACATTATGAGGCAATGTTTCCATTATTCCTAATAAGGAGTTAATAAACACGATCTGCAGCTGCGCTGTCCAACAGAAGTGTAATTTAAAATTTCCCAGCAGTCAGTTAAACATAAAAGAGGTGAAATTTTTGATAATGTTGTGTTTAATCCAACATATCCCAAATATTATCATTTCAACATGTAATCAACACAAAGATATGAGAGATTTTACTATTTATATAGTCTTAAAAATCCTGTGTCTTAGAGTCTAAACACATCTCAATTTAGAAGCTAAATTTCTATCAGAAATAACTGATCTGTAATTAGATTTCATCAAATTTATAGTTGATAAGGTAGAGTCGCATCTCCAAATTGTTCTAAATATACTTAAAATTTTCCAATTAACTGAATCAACCATGAATTTTAACTTTAGTTAAATCAACTCAGTTTCTCCGTTATACTGGCAACACTTCAAGGGCTCAAAAGGTACTAGTGGCTAGTGGCGACCATACCGGACAAAGAGTGTGCAGAAGTGAGGATTCATGATAAAGATAACCACTACAACCAAAAATTCAAGCCTGATTACTACAAGGAATGTGATAAAACAAAGCAAATATATAATATGATAGGAAAATCACAGTATTACAAACAGAAAGTCAAAGTTACAGATGTTTATTATTAGAGTTGACAGATCTGTCATATCAATACATATAGATAAGTTAAACTACCACATAAAAGGGAAAGTCTGACTCAAAACTGCACCCGACTTTATACTACATTTAGAGACAGCATTTAAAACAAAGTTATTCAGAAAGACTGAAAAATAAAAGGATGGCAGTGCTATACTGGAAAATGTAACCAAGAGGAAAATGGGGATCTAGATCTCAATATTAAACAAACTGTGTTCAGGGCTCCAACACTAAACTAGTAAAAGGACGCACTAGGTAAAGGGTCTCTCTCACAAGGAGGGCATGATGGTCACTATCCAAGCCTCAAACACCATTAACAGGCATAAAGCAAAAACTACAGGAGATATAAGGCAAAACAGAATCACATTGTTAGGAGACTAACTTCTCTCAGGCAATGACACATGAAGCAGATACAAAAAGTAGAGGTGTAGAAAACAAATAAAATAATTGATATGGTAGCGCTGATATAGCAAACTGGAACCTGAGAAATGAACATATGCTGCTTTTTGTTGTCTAAAAAATATTCATAGGAAATGACCACATATGGGAACACAATGCAAATGTCAATAAATTAAAGAACTAATAATGCAGACAACATTCTCTGATCACAGTGCAACAAAACTAAACATAAATCAAATAAAAATATAGGATGTATCTACACTGGCAATTAAAAAACTCAAATAACTCTTAGTTCACAGAAGAATAAAAATCTGAAAATGTAAAAGAGGTGGCAGAGGGAGGGAAAGAGGATCAAATACTATACACAACCAGCAGCTAAAGCAGTACTCAGAGGGATAACTATAGCTTTAAATACTGAGATAAATAACAAACAGAAAGAAACTAAGTACCAATTCAAAAGAACAAATAAAAGAAACCCCAAGAAATCAGAGGGAATTAATAACGTCAACATGGACATTAATGAACTAGAAAACAGGTCATAAAATAAAAGAGTCCAATCAAATAAATCACCATCTAATCTAATTAATAAAGAGGGAGGGGAAAACAAATACAAAAGAAAGGAAGGGGGCAGAGACAGAGAAAATTAAGACTAATAAGAGACTGCTATGTAGTTATGCAAACTGACTTCAAAATCTCCAGGAGAGTGATATTCTCTAGAAATGTATCAAAACAGACTCCAGAACAGAAAATCTATGCAGACCAATGCCACAGAATAGAGAAAGCTGTCAAAAAGCAACAGTCCCTCAAAAAGTAAAATATTGAATGGTTTCACTCATAGCAGGAATATAGGGGAAACCAAACAAGAGAGAGAGACATTCAGCGAGGGAGGGGGAGGGTAAAGGCTCAAAATGGGGGAGAAAAGAGCACAAGGGACTATGGTGACGGTTCACGGGTGAATTGGTGGTGGGAAACCCACGGGGAATACACAATAATGTAAAAGACATAAATAATAGTAACAATAAAAAGAGAAAATGTGAGTATCTGCATTAAAAAGTAAATGAAAAAATTTAAAAAAATTAAAAATTAAAAAAAGCAACAGTCCCTCAAACACACTAGGCTTAAAAGGTTTGGTGGGGGGTATCCACAAATCTTTAAAGAATATATAATTTGAAAGATGAATTGTTCTTGGTATAGAAAGAAAACTTTTTTTTGGTGAAAAAGCATGACATTGATAAGAAAATCTAACAGTCTGCAAACATTTAGAAACTATTATCTCATCATGAACCCATATACTTCTGTATATGGTTAAAATTTCCATAACAAAAAGCTTAAAAAAAGTTTACTCAAGGAGAAAAAAATTTTACCTAGATCCATTCTTCAATTAACAAGTTTGATAATAATGTGACAAAGCGGAGGAAAATCGGCACACTCAAACTTCTAGTGAGAAGGTAAACAGATAATCTCTATGGAAAGCAGTCTGACAATGTTTATCAAAATTTCAAGTGGATATATCCTTTGATGAAGTGATGCGCATGTTTAGAGACCTGCCCTATCTACACACTCATCCGTGCCTGAAATAATGCATGCACAATTCACTGCCGCACCAGCTATCACAGCAAAGATTGTGAACAACCTACTTGCCATCAACAGGGAGTTTGCTAATGGACTACAGTACACTCATATAAACACATCCTCAGAAGTCACAAAAAAGTAAAAGGAAGTTCTGCAGATACAGATATGGGAAGTTCCATGAGGTTTAAAAAGGAAGGTACAGACAAAGATATTTAACAAGCTGCCATTTATACAAAAGACAGGGAGGCTAAGTGGACAAAAGCAGAAAGCTGACTTTTCTGACTGTCTTTTTGAACCGTTTGAATTTGGAATCATATGAATATAATCTTCTACCAAAAAGTAAATCTCAAACAAATCCCACCATTTAGAATGTACTATTGCCAATATCAACTCATAATCCATATAGGATACGGCTATACCTGGTACACTTGCTAGCTGTGTGAAGGCCTTACTTCAAGTAAAGACTGAGTTCAGGGAACTTTTATTCTTTTAAAGGGCATGGCAGAACACAGCACACCAATGAAAGGGGACAGCATTCTAGGTGCAGAAGGTCTAATCAGAGAGAGTTTTAAGAACTCCGGTTATGCTTTGGAACAACCTGGGGGTCTTCTAAAAATACCAGGGCCCTACACCCCACCCCCAGACTATTTATATTAGATGTTTGGGGAGAAGGTTTCCAGCATGAAAACCACCGGTCTAAATGCTTTTCATCAGAGGTCCTTAACGGAGGGTGATTTTGCTCCCCCAGAGGACATGTCTGGGCGTCATAAGTGGGAAGCGGGTGGAGGTTGCTACTGGCACTAGGTGGGCAGTGGCAAAGGAAAACTGCTGCCACAATGCACAGCACCACACTCCCCCAACAACGACCTGCCCCCATTGAGAAACTCCTCTTTAAAATAAAATCACTGCTTCTGAAGTAACCAGTAAGCCTTCACTCTTCAACAAGACAATCTCCTTATTTACCAATGTGGATACATGAGTCTAATAAAGCTAAGTCCAATGGCTATAGAAACTACAATTTATTTGCTGACATGGTTCTAATAGATACTATAAAACATAAAATTCTATGTATATCCTTTCTCTGGTCCCCTGTCTAGTTAACTAGTAAAAAACTGATGGCTCATTTCTAAAGTAGCCAAGAAAGTCATAAAGTTCACAAAATGGCAACCCATGGGTCAAGAAGCTCCACACATCCGTTTTGTTTGAGCCATGGATCTTTTAAAATACACTGAATTGGTACCAATCAGCTGCCCCTCCGGAGCCAGCATATACTGTGGGCACTGCCATAGCCCCCAGCTGCCTGGCTTCTTGCAGTCATTGGCAGTTCCCCATCTGACCCTTTACGCATGTGAGGTGGCCCTCCCCTGCAGTTTTCTCCAAACCAAAAGGGGGTACAGCGTCTCCCTACTCTTTTTCCTCCTTGCCTTAAGAATATCCCCACACCCATTCTAACTTCTCCAAGCCCCACTTCACTGCCCAAACGGAGCTTCGACAGAGAGCGAACTTAGAGACAGGTAGGAGGAGAGCTGGCCTTTGTGTAAGGACCTGCTTCTGCTAGTTGGCGTGTCATTAAAGACAGGCTGCCTGCTGCCTGATCATCTCTGGGTATTACAAACCAGGCTTACAGTTTCTAGCAAAGTCCACTACAATTATATATAGCTCCATGATGAGCTTCCTTATAAGGAAAAGACTTCAATTATTCGGCTTCTTGCATTATCTACACTAGGGTACCCCTCCCCCCCAAAAAAAAGCTCTGTAGCCCTTGATGGGAGATCTTTATCAAAAGATGTGATCGTTTTCTTTTGAAAAGCTCACCCCTTTTCCTTTGCAATTATTCACCCAGTTTGGGGAGCTGTGCTTTAGAGGTGACCTGCTATGATCCACACATTTTATTAGTGAGGAAGATGACCCCAGTGAGGTTTAATCACTCAGCCAAGGCCAGGCTCATGAGTTAGTGCAGAGGAAGAACGAGAACATTTGCTTCCAGATACCAGTCCCATGGTTGTCCATGAAAACACTATCCGCGCTGTGGTTTTCCTACTCAAATAACATCCATGCCCAGACACCTATTAACATGGGTAGATACTGCTATAGAAAATAAATGTGCTGCTATAGAAATAAATCAACTGAAATTTAACCAAGTCATTAAAGCTATCACTTCAACTTTGAGGGCGGTAAGAACTGGATGATTCTGCATGCATTTGGGCCTTTTCTTGTAACTAACCTGGCTCGGTTTATGCAAGGTTGATGCCTTCAGAATCTTCCCTAAACCATAAAGAAGAGATGGAAAACATGCTATTTATAGAAATGGCCACATTTTCTTTCTAAAAATTTTCTCCCTAAACTAAGTAGCTGCTTCAAACGTCTAAAATTCTAACAAGTGGCCAGAGGTGGTAGAGTAAAACTACCCAAAAGCTTAAGGAAATGAAGATGCAAAACTCAACATATCATTGAACTTTGACTTCTGTCGTCGTTCTCTAACTGGTCTCTTAACTTTTCATTTGGGCTTAGCTTTTTTAAAAATTATTTTATTTATTTATGCACACAAATGCTGTGGTATAGGCCAGAGGTGTGGTGGTGAGAGGATTCACTAGAGACAGAGTGGGGAGCAGAGCAGGCAGGGAGACTGAAATTCACTGCTGAGGGGAGCAGCGGCTGAGACAAGAGAGGTTTGCTGCGCCATGTGGGTCAGCTCCCTGGCCGGGTATCGACCTCTTGCTGCAGTGGCTGCGGATAGCTTCATAGTGCTGAGACTTAATTCCTTGTGCCACCAGGGAGGCCTGCTCTTAGCTTTTTAACGTACTCCTTCCTCCCTTGCCACCCAAACGTTTTCAGCAGGGGCACTATCCAATTTGGCATGCCAGTCTTCTCCGAACCTTTTATGCCCACCTGACGCCACCCCTTGTCATTTTATACTAAATTCATGAAATGAACAGGCGTCCCCTGTTTCCCTTGAGCGCTCAGAACATCTTTGCTGCTCCATTTTGTTTTTCTTCAAGGATGCCGAGTTCCCTTCTAACACCTGGATGCGCACTTCTTACTTTCGGGCGTTTCACCACCAGCGCCCTCGCATTCCGCAGCTGGCAGTATTCCGCGGCGGAACCGCACCACTGGGGGGAGCGCCATCCAGTTCCACCGCAGGTGGGGGAACCGAGTCCCAAGCCAGGCCTCGGGCAGGTTGGGGGTCCGGGATCTGCCCTCCCACCTCCATCCATGGAAGCTGTCCACCAGCCCACCGACGAGGGAGAAGGTGGGGGGCCAAAAGGAGAGGCGCGAGAGGCCCGCGGTCTCAGAGCGTGCTGGGGCGCTAGGGGCCCACACGTCCGTGCGCTGCGCCCCCAGCACCCTTCCCCCCGGTCCCAGCCCGCATGTCCGGCGTCTGCAGTCCAGGCCTCTAACTGCTTTACCGTAACACAAAGACGACAGTTCGAGTCCTGCGCTCGGCCACACAGGAGCGCCCCGAGCAGCAAAGGAATAAAATGCCACTGCATAATTTATCCCACCTCAAGGTGTTTCTAAACAGCCCTGACCCAGCCGAAACAATCCTCTAAAAACAACAACGGTAAGAAGCACCCACAGTCCGCTCAGAAGTTTGAAGGAAGGTGAGCTCTGCGTCAAGTGGACGTGAGGCCACCCCTGGCAGGTCTGGGGAGTCCCGACCGCGACGAGGATCCGGATGCGGCTTCGGGGTCTCCGGGTAAGCCCCCGGCCGGTGGCTGGGTGCCAGGCCCGGCTCCTCTCTGCCCCGAAATTCGAGCCCCCGGACCTCCCCCGCTCCGCCCGCGGTTCCCACGGACTCTGCCTCGCAGCGGAGACCCGCGGCGGCGGCGACAGGCCCGGAAGGCGGCGGCCCCGCGACCCGGGGACCGTGGCGACCGTGGGGGCCGCGGCGCCGCACTCACCGAAGTCCAGGAACTGCTTGATGGAGAGCGGCGAGGGCGAGAAGCGCGAGTAGCGCTCGATCTGCTGGGGCACCGGCTGCTTCAGCAGCCAGTGGAACAGCCGCATCCTGGCCGGGGCCGCGCACAGACCAGCTCCGACGCCCAGGCGGCCGCGGGGGCCGGCGCAGCCGAGTCGCGCGGACCCCGCACGTCCGCCGAACGCGCACCCCGGCCTCCGCCTGGGCCTCGGCGCCGCGGGTGCCGCCGCCGCCTCCCGAGCCGCCGCTGGTCCCGGGCCGCCGCTGCCGGCCGCCCGCGGCTTCCCCGGGCCCCGCCCAGGAGGGCGGAGCCGGCCGCCGCACGTACGCTGGGCGCGGGGGGCGCGGGGGGCGCGGGGGGCGCGGGGGGCGCGCGGCCGCACGCGCAAGCCGCCGATTGGCCGCCGCCGGCGCCGGGGTTTTCTTGGGGCCGGTGTCGCCGGGCGCGGGCGCGGGCGCGGGCGCGGGCGCGGGCGCGGGCGCGGGCGCGGGCGCGGGCCCTTCCCTCCCGGCCCCTGGGACTCCGCCGGCCGGCCACGCCCCCCACCCGCCCCCGCGCGGGCTAGGTTGGCGGCGGCCGAAAGGTGGCGAAGGCGCCCGGGGACCGGGAGGAGGCCCAGCCCCACGCCCAGAATCCGTCCTAAACGAGGCTCAAGCCTCCCTCCCCGCCCCCCTCCCCGCCAAGGAAAGACACCTCTTTCGGGAAGCTTTCCGGGATCGACTGACTCGCGATTTCAGGGTGTTGGTAGCATCTTGCCACTTGCAGTTTCATATTCTATTTACCATTTAACTCTATTGGCTGTTTTCGGGGCGCCCCCCCTCACCTTTGGTAGAATTGCAGTGTCACTGGTGGCCCGCACGCCCGCCCAGTTCCACTCTTATGAACACCTTCAGACAGGACTGTTAAGAGTACTGAACAGATTTCGTGACCTGCTACGTTTTCACGCATCTGGGCGAACACCTTTGGACAAGATTAATTATAAGGTCACAGACTCTGCTGCATGCCCCCATCACCATTACCTTTGGACAGGGTCAAATTTAAGGTCATTGGCACTATCATTCCTCCTCCCTCAACACCACAAGGCAACTCCCCAACTCTTGCAGGCTTCATCAAACCAGCACCACTGCTTTGGGCTGAAGTCTATGCTACACGACGTGTTAGGCATTCTTAATAAGAGTAAACTTGAACTCGGAGCTCAATATATGCAATCACTATTTCCTAATGTGACTATATGAAGCTCCCTTTACTTACCCCTTCCACCAAAACCGATTTTATTTCTGGCAATGGGTACACATCAACTAAAAGGTAGAATGTTCTCTAAGGAAAGGTAAATGTAACTGGAAACCACTCCTTTGGTCTGATTGCACTGGTTTTCTCGCTGATTATTGGTGTGTAGCTAGTCTTTGTGCTTCACTGGGTGCTTATGTGCACAATTCTTTGCTCAAGTTACATCTTGACTCTGAACTTAGAGTAATGCAGACACCAAAAGACACCCAGTGGTCCTCCCAGGCTTCCAGATTTTCAAGTATACCTCTTGGTAACCTTGGTGGGGGAATAGTATGTAAATTACCATGTCTCTTTGTCTCTTGTTTTAAATTTATAATTACTCTTAATTGGAATAACACTGGTTTACAACACTGTATATGATTTAGAGGTTCACACCTCACCACATGCACCCACACCAGCAACACACTGTCCTCTACTATTACACAGTCCTCTACCTCTGGAGGGGTCTATTGGGACCCCTCCACCCTTGGCTCTCCACCTTCCCCTTCCCCTCTAGTAGCCTCAATTTTACAGTCAGATTTCTAGAGTTTACTTTTGGTTTGGTTCTGTCGAACTCCTTGTTTTGTTTCTTTATATTCCACATGAATGACACCATCTAGTAATCTGTCCTTGGGCACTGAGATTGTTTCCATAAGCGACTGTAAGTAGTGCTGCAAAGAACATAGGAGTGTGCATCTCCCTTCAAATTCGGGTTTTTGCATCCTCTGCATAGCTACTTAGGAGTGGGATTGCTGGATCATAAGGTAGATCTATTTTTAATGTTTTGAGGAACCTCCATATTGTTTTCCATTGGGGCTGCACCAATTTATATTCCCACCAACAGTGTTCACGGGTTCCTTTTTCTCCACATCCTTGCCTACACTTAATGTTTCTGGTCTTCTCAAGATGGGCCTTTCTCACAAGTGTGAGATGGTATCTCATTGTGGTTTTGATTTGCATTTCCCTGATGAGAAGTGATGATAAGCATTTTCTCGTGTGCCCGTTGGCATCTGTGGATGAAGATGTTTCTTTGGAGAAGTTTCTATTTAGCTCTTCTGTCCATTTTTTGATTGTTTGCTGTTGTTGTTGAGTTCTGTGAGTTCTTTGTAGATGCTGGATATCAGCATGTGTAATGTACAAGTATATTTATTTTACTGATAGTCTTTCACTGTCCAGAAACTTTTCAATGTGATATACTTCTGTTTATTTTTGCTTTTATTTCCTTTGCTTTTGGAGTAAGTCCCCAAAGACATCTGGAAGTCAGTGTTATGGAATATTTTGCCTATGTTTTCTTCACTGTATTTTTATGGTTTCTGGTCTTACACCCAAGTCTTTCTTTGTTTTAAAAAAAGATTTATTTTGGGCCTCCCTGGTGTCGCAGCGGTTAAGCACTGTGCTGTGGAGCTGTCGGCAGCGGCGACGCGAGTTCGATGCCCGGCCAGGGAGACTCTCACATGGCCCGGCAGACCTCTCCTGCCTCACCCGCTGCTCCCCTCAGCAGTGTATTTCTGTCAATCTACCTGTTCTGCTCCTCACTCTGTCTCTGGTGAACCCTCTCGCCACCCCACACCTCTGGCCTGTACCCCAGCTTGTATGCATAAATAAATAAATCTTTAAAAAAAGATTTATTTTGTTTATTTATACATACAAGAACTGGGGTGTCAGTCAGAGGTGCAGGGGGTAAGACGATTCACCAGAGACAGAGTGAGGAGCAGAACAGGCAGATCTACTGAAATACACTGCTGAGGGGAGCAGCGGGCAAGACAGGAGAGATCTGCTGTGCCATGTGGGCTAACTTTCTGGCCAGGGATTGAACTCAAGCTGCAGTGGCTGGCAACAGCTTGACAGCCCTGAGACTTCAACCCCTGCATCACCAG
Organism: Scalopus aquaticus; assembly: GCA_004024925.1. Lineage (NCBI taxonomy): Eukaryota > Metazoa > Chordata > Mammalia > Eulipotyphla > Talpidae > Scalopus > Scalopus aquaticus. The sequence continues at coordinate 62,680 of PVIJ01002442.1, read as the reverse complement.
GGAGACCCCACATCCAAGACTTTAATCCATTTTGAGTTAATTTATATATCTGGTATGAGATGCATTCTTTTGCATGTGGCGGTCCACTTTTCCCAACACCATTTATTGAAGAGTTTCCATCCTCCATTGTATACTCTTGGCACCTTTGTCGTAGATTCACTGTCCATTTAATAGCATGGGCTTATTTCTGGGCTCTCAGTTCTGTTCCTTGGTCTCTGTGTCTATTTTTTAAAAATATTTATTTATTTATGCATACAAGAGCTGGGGTGTAAGCCAGAGGTGTGGGGGTGATGAGAGGATTCACCAGAGACAGAGTGGAGAGCAGAAAAGGCAGACTGACAGAAATACACTGCTGAGGATGTGATAGGGTGGTCCCCAGGAGAAAAGGTGTGTCCCAGGTTCCCTGTCCCACCCAAGGTAGGGTGGAACTGAGCAGGATATAAGAAGCTTGAGAAGAGAGACAGAAGACACAGAGGACACACAGAGGAGACACACACAGAGGAGACACAAGACACAGAAGAGATAGAAGAAAGAAGGAAAAAGAATGGAAAGCCAGAAGAGGCCCAAGGAGCAGAGAGACTTGTAAAGAAGCTTCACTGGCCTGGACTGATTGAAAGAGATGTGGGTGAGAGACGCGTGGGGACGTTAACGTTGGCTGTGCTGATTTTGGTTTTGATTTTGTTCTGTTCCTCAGAATTGTCTGACTGTTTCTGACCCTTTTGGATGGGTCCCTGCCGAAAGGTATTTTGGTTCCTTCCAGAATTGTCTGGCTGTTTCTGACCCTTATGTGTGGGTCCCTGCCAAAAGCTGTTCTAGACTTGTGGCAGGCTTTCGGGACTTGCTTCGGGTCAATCCCGTTTGGGTGGACTTTTACCCACGAGGAGCTGGTTAGCATTGGGTGCTTGACTTAGAAAATATATTCTTTGTCTTCTTGTCTTTTCTAATTGTATTAAAAGTTTCTTTCCACAAAAGGTCCTATATGCTTTGTATTGATGCAACGGATGGCAGAACCCATTTAGAACAGGGCAGGTCTGGGGTTTCGGGGTGTCCCTCTCCTGCCCTGTAACAAGGGGAGCAGCAGGCGAGACAGGAGAGGTCTGCTGCGCCATGTGGGAATCTCCCTGGCTGGGGATCGAACCCATGCTGCAGCAGCTGCCATAGCTTCATAGTCTGAGACTTAATCCCTGAGCCACCAGGGAGGCCCTCTGTATCGATTTTAATACAGTTTAAAGTTTGGGAGTGTGATGCCTCTGTTCTTCCTCATTATTATCATTATTATTATTATTATTATTATTATTATTATTATTTTGTCATTTCTATTCAAACCAAAGGTTAAAAGAGACAAACTAACAACTTCTTTAACTGGGAGCTTTGTCAGTGGAGCTAAGCAATCCTGTTGGTGTGCATGCACAGGCGGAAAGACCTGGGGCCTATGGCTTTTCCAGTCGGTTTCTCAGGTGCTACCTGAAGGCAGAGTGTATTTGGTGGCAGTTATGGTCAGTGATCAGGAAGAAGTTGAGTACCAGTGGAGAGGGAGTTTTCCCAGCCTAAGCTACATATCACTGCTGATCTTTCTGAGCTAGCAATTCATTTGTTTAACTCCTTCCTTTTCCACTGAACAAAATGCTACTTTTTTATTATTAATTGAGATACTAATGGGGTACCCCCATTGGGTATTGCTACTGTAGTGCACCCACCACTAAAACCTGTTGTGTTTCTTTCCCTCTTTGTTCTTAGGTCTACCTCACCACCCCCACTCCCCTCCTCTCTGAATGCTTCAGTTCTATAGTCAGCTTTCAAGGTTTAGATTTTAAACTTGTCTTTATCTGACCCTTAGTTTGGTTTCTCTATATGCTACATATTAGTGACACCATCCAGTTTTTATCTTTCTCCTCCTGACTTATTTCACTTAGCATTATCCCTTCCAGCTCATTCATGTTGCCTCAGTGGCACAAGTTTGTCCTTTTTGATTGCTGAGTAATATTCCATCGTGTATACCATATATACCACATCTTCTTGATCCACTCATCTGTTTTTGGGCAATTGTTTCTATAATTTGGCTATTGTAAATAGTGCCACAGTAAACATGGGAATCAAATGCTACTTTAAATCTATGGTTTCTGTTGATTTGATTACTTAAACTATCATGCACTTAGCTTTCTCAATGCTTTTCCAAAAGGTGGTAAAATCCTAGAAGTTGGCAACAATATATGAAGGAGCCTGGTATGTTAAAAATTATGCAGGTCCAGGGCTCAAGTGACCAGGTCTAACCTTGGTTCTACCATTAACTAGCTGTGTGACCTTAGACAAGTCCCCTGGCTATTCTGTATCCCGGTTATTTCTTATGTCAGACAGAGAGACCCATTTTCTGTCCCTGGCATTTGTTACAGTAAATAACCCATATCTTAAATAAATACAAGATAGTGTACTCTTTTATACGGCAATGCATACATCTTTACCTAGTAGTTTCATGGTAACTGGCAAAGTCCAAAAGCTAAACCAGTGGGTTGAGTTTAGTGCTGGTTGTAACAAGAAGAGAAGAATTTTATGAGAAACAGAGCTTGATGAACTTTATTCATTTCCTTGTGCACGGCAAGGCCACGCCCAAGCCCCATTCCAGTGACTCTGAAAGGGAGATGCCTGGACTAGCCGGGAACACCCGGCTGGGAACTTGTGAGAAATGCAAACTCCACCGCAGACCCACTGAATCAGAAACTCTGAAGGCAATCTGCGTTTTATCAAGCTATGGTTTTTTAAGACATGGCCACAAATACTTTGATAGCCTCCCTCAAGAGATGGAGCTGAATTTTCTCCTTGAGTGTGGGCTAGATTCAGTACTGTCTTCTCATCAATTGGGCATGCCCGGAAGTGATAAAATCTCACTTCAAGGACTTGGTTATACTACAACTTAGTCCTCCAGATAGCGACCTAACCAGTACTCCTCAAAACTATCAAAGTCTTTAAAAGCAAGGAAAGTCTGAGAAACTGTCATAGTCAAAAGGAGCCTAAGGAGACGTGACAAGGAATGTGTCCCAGTGCCACCTCGGATGGGATTCTGGATGGATAAAAGAAAATTAGGTAAGAGCTGAGGAATTCTGGATGAAAAATAAGCTTTGGACTAAACTTGTTTAATAATACTGTGTTAATACTGGTTCATGAATTGTAACAAATACGTTTATTTATAAGATGTTAAAAACCTGGATAGAGAGCACATGGGAATTTTGTCTATCACCTCAATTTTGCTAGGAATCTGAAACTGTATTGCTAACTCTAGTCCTCACGTTGCAGGTTACATTCCAGAACTTCTTTATAACTCCCAGTTTTGAAAGTTGCTAATAGAGTAGATCTTAAAAGTTCTCATCACAAGAAAAAAAAGCTGTAATTATGTGTGGTGATGGATATGAAATAGACTCACTGTGGTACAGTGATTGTTTATTCTTTATGGTGATTGGTCATATTCGAATTTTCTTATCTGCTAGGGAATTGGTCAGTGGTTACCTCATATGACATACCTTGGAAAACAGCTTAAGTTTTGCTTATGATTTCCAGAGGCATAAGTAAGACATGTCAGGTCAACCTCACAAAATAAGCTGAATAGGCTTCAGTTATGACTAAACTGGGTTTGTCTGCTCAGAGAATTTTCACGGCTGGTCTCCCTTTGTTTTAATTTTTAAGAATTTAAAGGACATGTACTACCCCCCAAAATAATAAAGTCAACAGGGGAAACAAAGGACCGTGGCTTCCCTCTTGGGGTTTCTCTCTCTCCCCACTCTTTGTCTCTATGTCCTGTAGAGGACCCCACAAGAGTGAGCTTGGAAGCGGATCTTTGCCCTGTCTGCAACCTTGACTGTGACCTCTTGAGAGACTTGACCCACAGCCACTCAGCCAAGCGGCTCCTGAACTCCTGACCCACAGACACTTTCTGAGCTTGTTGTCATGACTGTTTGCAGCTGCTAAACTTTCGCATCATTTGTTATGTAGTAATCATTAACTAGGCCACAAGTGCCCCCGCTGACCCCAACCCATGTTCAAGTGTGAGAACCAGTGCCCTACCCCGTGCACATGACTCCAACTCCCATTCCTGGTCGCCAGGCTCAGCCCTCAGCATAACCATCACTTAGACGTCAACGGAGGCCTTCCCTGGCCCTCAAGGCTCTTCATCCCCCTGCTGTATGGCTTCCTGATTGTGCTTCCCACGGTGACACTCAAAACGCCTGGCTATAATTTGATTAATGCTACCTTCTGCAGCACACGTAAGCTTGGTGGCCTTGGGCCCACGTCTGGCTTATTCACAGCTCCACCCCCAGTGTCTAGCGGAAGTACCAGTCACTACTTAGGTTCACGGCAAAATTAAATACATGAAAAAAACATCAGTAATATGAACCCTATCCCCAACTGCATTCCTTCCCATCGATCTTGGTGGGGAACACAAGCAAGGGGGTGGTATTCTGAGTAAGTGAAGCAATAAGGAACATTTTATTAAATCATAAATTGATAAAGCCAAAAGTCAAAGCGGAGTGGAACAAATGAAGAAAAATAACCCCTGATTACCCAGAACATCATCAGTCACCAGCTGGTGGCTCTTGCTGTAAAATGCCTCCACCATGATGTGGTTTGCCTAGGAAATCCTTGTCCTCCTGTCTTTTTCTCCTCCTCTCTTCACTCTTCACTAATGTTTTTGAGCACCTACTGTGTGCTTTGTGAACGTACAGCTGTGCATTGCTTAATGACGAGGGCTATGTTCTAAGAAGTACATAGTTAGGCAATTCTGTCATTGTGTGAACATCACAGAGTGTAATGACACACACCTCGATGGCACAGCCCCTTCCATGCCCAGGCCATACGGTGCCACCTCATATGACCACCGGTGTATGTGTGGTTCCTCGATGACTGCAACATCGTTACACGACATTACCTGGACCTACCTTATCTCTTCACAGTAAACCTGACAGATGACGATTATCTTCATTTTACTAAGTGAACTAAGACACACAAGGGTAAAAATAATTTAGGATTACACAGCTTGTAAATAACAGTCTGGATTCGAAGCCAGGTCTCCTGGCACTCAATTCTATGTCTGTTCTAATACCAACCTATATTTTAAAAAGACTTTATTTTTTAAAGCATTTTTCGGTTCACAGTGAAACTGAATGGAAAGGACAGAGCGTTCCCACACACCCCCATGCACACATTGTCCCTCGCCATCCACATCCCCCACCAGAGGGGAACACTGGTTACACATCATTATCAGCCAAAGTCCATACTTCACATTAGATTGGGGTTCCCTCCCAGTGGTGTCGAAGCTGTGGGTTTGGGAAAATGTAATGATATATATCCCTTGTTATCACATCATTCAGGGGAATTTCACAGCCCTAAACATCTTCTGCATAATCCTATAAATCCCTCTTCCCCGGCAACTCCTGGCAACCACTGATCTTTTAATTGTCTCCAGAGTTTTGCCTTTTCCAGAACGTCATGTAGCTGGCATCATACAGTATGTAGTCTTTCCAGATTGGCTTCTTTCACTCACAATGTACGCTTATGTTCCTTCATGTCTTTTTGTGGTTTGAGAGCTTATTTCCTGTTAGGTCTAATATTCCATTGTCTGGTTGAAGCACAGTTTCTGTACTCATTCACCTATTGAAGGAAATTTTAGCTGCATCCACAATTCACCACTCACCTTATTTTAAAAGTGGGGAGTGAAAGTGTGAAAAGCTAGGGTTACTTTAAAAAGTTTACAAAATTTGTATCTTTAATCAAAAATGTGGGGGGGGCCCTCCCTGCTGGCCTAGGTGTTAAGTCTCAGTGCTATCAAGCCATCACCAGCCACTGTGGCATGAGTTTGATCCCCAGCCAGGGAGCTTCCCAAGCTTCCCACATGGCGCAGCAGACCTCTCCTACCTCGCCCGCTGCTCCCCTCAGCGGCATATTTTAGTAGATCTGCCTGTTCTGCTCCCCACTCTGTCTCTGGTGAATCCGCTCACACACACCCCACGCACCTCTGCCTACACCCCAGTTCCTGTATGCATAAATAAAATAAAAATAAATCTTAAAAAAGACAAAGAGATAAAAGAATTAAAAAAAAATACTTTTCAGGCTTAGTAGTCTTTCTCTACCCCAAAAGAGGTCAGGAAAGATTTTAAGTACAGGGATGGGGGAGCATGATAATTTATGGGGAAATGAAACCTGTGTTTTGCTTTGGCTTCTTCTTCAAGGGTTGGTCTTCCCCAACCAAACAGACAACAGAATCTTTGGGTCTGGGCTTTGGGCTGCTGTGCCTTCAGGAGTTTGTCAGCTGTTTTTGTGTAGTAGTGCAGTAGTGTGCTTTGGTTTCTAGGACTGAAAACAGAAGTTGAAGACATGAGACATTTTGGTAGTCGCTGTAAATTCATTCCTCTTCTATTGAAGAGGAATTTTGTTTACTTTTACTTTTGTTTACTTCTCCAAGCAGTGTGTTTGTGCTGGGGGATGGGGGGAGGCAGGAATAGCCCACTTTGGTCATAGTAATGAGATATATAGCTCATTCTAAAAACTAATAAGCTTAATTCTGGACACCAGCCATGGTCACATGATACAAATAAGCCAATGGGAAAGGAAGAGACAATTCTTAGGCTTCTGAGAAAGTAACTTGCTTGTTCTTCAGAGGAAGCTTCTGGAATAACCATCTTGTGAACAGGGTAAAGCTGACTTTGCAGAAAGCAGAGAAAAGTGGGAAGAGAATGGGTTTTTGATGACATCGTTAGATGACTAACTCAAACCAACCCTGAACTTCCAGTTACAGAGGCTAGTATAGTTCCTTTATAGTTTGGGCCAACTTGAGTAGACTTGTGTTGCTGAGAGTCAAAAGTTTCCTAACTTTCATGCCAAACTTTCTCCAGACACCCTGAATATGCACACAGGAATAAGCCCCCCCAGTGAGGGCTGCTGTTGGGTGCTTTCTCAACTCTGCATGTGGAAATTCAAACCCAGCTTTAATTTGATTTTAAAAAATTGAGGTCATGTTTCATGCGCACAAATGTTATAGAACAAAATTACATCATAATATCCAGAAGGGGAAATAGTAATGAAGAATGGTTAATTAGATCACAGCACATGCACTCAATAGACCATTACATTGTTACTAAAATCTTGCTGCACGGGGCCTCCCTGGTGGCACAAGGGGTTAAAGTCTCAGCACTGTCAAGCTATTGCCAGCCACTGCTGCTTGAGTTCCATCCCCGGCCAGGGAGCTGACTCACATGGTGCAGCAGGCCTCTCCTGTCTTATCTGCTGCTCCTCTCAGCAGCTTATTTTAGTAGATCCGCCTGTTCTGCTCCCCACTCTGTTTCTGATGAATCTTCTCATCCCCCTGCACCTCTGGCCTACACCCCAGGTCTTGTATGCATAAAAAAACAAAAATAAATCTTTAAAAAATTTGCTGTATGAAGTCTAGATGAAAAGATGGAAAATGCAAACATAAGTGGATAAAAGCAAGATATAAAGTTAAAATTGAGCTTGACTGGGAAAAGATCACAAGAATTTCATAGAAAAAAGTCTAGAAGGAAACAGCAAAACGCCAACAATGCAAGAACCATTAAAGAGGCCCTTTGAGTGATGCCGTGTTTGGATTAACATTGAAGAAAAGCTTCGAGTCCCTGAGTGGCACCATATTGCAAGTATATTAACTCGGTATGGGTAATGTAAATAGCCTTATTCAGTCCCCCCTCACCCCAAAAGATGAGGGTTAATTACACAGAGATTTGTCCAAATCCACTGCTCTTCTGTTTTTATCCCAAACGCGATCTTATCAGTTTCTATTGATGTTTACTTAGTTCTCATAATTAAGTGAGCATGAACCTATTTGCTGTGGACTCTGATATCTAAGGTGCCACCTATTATCTGGAAAACTTGATGTTTCTTATATCAAGTCCAGTGCAGCCTTCATTCAACCAGGCTGTTTGCCAAGGCACAGCCTCCCCTGTAGCCTCAACCGCCAACTAACAACAGTGAACCTGACATTGGCCTTGAGTCAGTTCCCAAATGGCAAAGATTTCCATCAGGGAGGACTGCATAGCTGGCAGGAGGCCTCTTCTCCCGGCTGCTGGTGTCTCATTATCAGAGCCCACTCCTTTCACCTCCCCCCCCCCCAACTTATCCTAACTTTCTGGAGGTTTGAAAGCTTCCAGGAAAGAAAGTCAATCATTCCTCTCAAGGAGTTTGGGGATCCTGCTCTAGGATAATCTGTCCCTTGTACTATCTGATGTATGAGATAACTATAGATTGGAGATATTAAAGGAACAGGACTAGGGCCAAGCACTTCCCAGTTTGAAATGTACAAAGGAATCAGAAAGTCTAGATTGCAAAATCTGAAGACATTCAATCTTGTTAGAAGCGCTAAGGTTGCTCTGCCCAACACAGCACCACGAGCCACGTGGGGCTATTAAGCCTCTTGATTCGTGCTGGTCTAAATTGGGATGTGTTGTAAGTGTAAAATTCACACTGAATTTTGAGGACTTAGTATATAAAAAAAACTATCTCATTAATAATTTTTATATCAATTACATGTAAAAATACTTTTGATAATATTGGTTAAATTGGTCAAATCACGTGTATTATTAAAATTAACTTCCTCTATATCTTTTACCTTTTTAAATGTAGCTTCTAGGAAATGAAAAGTTCCATCTGTGGCTGGAATGTGGGGTTTACATCAGACTCCTTGGAAAGTGCTATGTGCAACACATTACAATTTGTACCTCATGTTGATAGAGACAAAGTAAGTACATATGAGGCTTCTTTGCGCCAAAGCTGTGTTGGGTGCAGTTACCACTTTTAATCCTCACATCAATCCTTCAAAGCACACAGGAATATACCCATTTGCAGAGGGGAAAACTGAGGCTCAAAGGAGATAAGTAACTTGCCCAAGGCCAGCCACTGAAATATGGTTGAACCAGTAACTGGTAATTGTTCAGAATGTTACTCCCTTGCCAGGTCCTTCCTCTCGGCCTTGACTTGCAGACCCAAACAAGCAGAGGAAGTGATGCCAGCAAAATGGGAGGAGACATGCCCTGGGAAATTGATGCTGCTTCACATGAAGCAGCCTCATTAAATTAAGTCACACCTCCTTAGTCCTCATGCCAAGTTAACAAACCATGACCAGTGACGAGTGATATAATATTGCTTTCCTTTTCTTCTAACCGAACCTCACAAGGAGGTTTTGAGTGGGGGCTGTTGAAGATTCAACTTTCCTGTTTGTAAGAAAGATTCCTGTAAATATCTATCTTATTAGACATAGCAGGAAGAAAGATTAATGAGGAAATCCTTCGAGTTCCTGAGTGAAAACATATTGCAAATATATAAACTCAGGATAGGTAATGTGAATAGCCTTATTCAGTTCTTCACCCCAAAAGATGAGAGTTAATTATACAGAAACTTGTCCAAACCCTAACATTATGCGTATGAAATTCACACTGCCCTAACATTTATTTCCTGGCTCATGCAGAGTGCCTTTATGGGCTTGGATCGGATCTACAACTTTGGGGTTGGAGCTGTAGAGGGAAAATTTGGACACTTCCCTCAACCCCCCTCATCTTGGGAGAGGTAGGCTGGAGAGGAAATCAAGGTGGGAGGGCTTAAGAGGGGCTGAATCTTCCTCCTCCCTGGTCATTTCATCACTGGTGCTGCATTCACAAATGTTTGTTCGGGGTGATTTTTTCTGGCTGAAGGCGTCCTGCGGCTCAGCAGCAGCTCCGCAGACCAGAGCACGTGCAGCAGAGGAAGCTAAGAGAACAAGGTAGGAGCGGAAACCCATGAGGGCTGAGCCCCGGGATGCGCTGTGGGATCTGAGCGAGCAACTGCAAGCAGGTGGGCCCCTCTCACTTCAGTCCCTTAGGCAGGAACACCCCTCACTCACAGCTGGCTGACACGGAAGCCCGGATGGTGATTAGTGCAAGCACCAGGTGACCTCTTACTTCCAATGCTTCCAACTCGAGTTTCCATTCATGTTTTCAGACTTCCATGTTCAGGCTAAAAAATCGCCATTAGGATCTTAGAGATGACTTTGCTTTTGCCCCCCCAAGCAGATGGTGTGCAAATCGCTTGTTCAAGAGCTGATGCCAGAAAACATGGCAGGGAAGCAGGGCAGCCAGCCAGCTGGCTGCAATCTGGCAAGTGAGTGCAGGTAACTGGACCCCCACCGCTGGGTGGGCGGGGGGCAGGTCTTGGCAGGGCAGGCGCAGCTGAGAGACCAGGGGCGGGGTACTGGCCACCCATTCTCTTGGTCAGGGGTGGAGAGTTGCTTCTCGGGAGCCGTGTGTTCTGCCCAGGATTTTATTATTCTCTGGCTTTTATGAAAAACCATTTTATCACACCTCTTGGCATACTCATGCTATTTCGCTTCAGCTGTCTGCGACTTCATAAACAGAATGCTGTGCTGTAAGAAAACTTCTGGAACTAGCTTTCTACACTCTGTATGGTGTTACAAACATTCTTTTTATGTCACAAGTGCAGCCATAGGGCATTTAGGTTGTTTCTAGTTTTGTTCTCGATTTCCTTTTCCTTGCTTGCTTTCTAATCAATTAATTTATCATCTACTTATTTATTTAGCTAGTAAAAATAGTAAGCAGCACTGCTGTGAATGTTATTGTTGGGGAGATTTATGGATTTGGAAATGGAATAATGGGATCGAAAGGCACAAGAAGTTTATAAGATAATGCAAATTAAACCTACTTAAATTGCTGTGAATGAACAAGAGACTGTGTTCCTCCATGGCCTCTTCCTCACAACTTGATATTGTCAGCTCCAGCGAATGCTCTAATTTTTCAGTTCAGGTATTGGGGTCACAGTTGCTCCTATTATGTATGTCTTTATTTAAAAAGAGAGCCAGGCATGGACCGGGGTTACTCTCCCTTCAGTTCTCTGCACCTGTGGGCCCCTTTCGAAAATAGTGCAGCCACCGCCTACCCATCAGGTTCTAACAATGCACATCATCAAGTTCCATAAACACCTCAGCCCAATTAGGGCTTCAAACCCCAGCCTCATTTGAGATACCATTCTGACCTGGGAGGATCTGTTCTTTCTCCACACCCCTTTTCCTCCTGCTTTCTCTGCTTGGTGTCATCCTGCTGGGCCTGAAAAGTTCTCTTTGCAACTCACGGTTTCCCTGCCTCCTTCCCAGCAGAACCTAATTCTTCAGTGTCCTCTTCCCTCAAGACTGCTCTTTCCTTGCACCCCAAGTGCAAGGAGCTGGGTCAAACATTTTGGTTGGGTGAGACTCTGGGCCTCACTCATGACCCCAGCCAGGCCTCTGAGGACAGGATCAGCCCTACATACTGATCACTCCCCCTGCTCAGTCCCCCACAGGATCGGGCCATCCTGCAGTTTACTGACTGCGTGGTCTTAGGCCAGTTATGAAGCCTCTCCAAGCTTTGGTCACCCCACTTGTGAAATGGGAGTGATCAAAGCTCCTTTCGAAGCTTTTTGTAAGAACTGTCGATGGTACCCTCCTGGCTTCAGCAAGCTTTGCATTATGGGAGCTGCTTCTGTCCTGTCAGGGCATCTGAGCGTGACAACCCAGCCTAAGTAGTCGCCTAACCTCAAGGTCTTAGGCCGAGATCTGCCACTAACTAGTTCTGTGGGTTTGAGAAATTGCGTCATCTCTCCATGCCCAGTTTCTCAAATGTAAAGTGAGAGGGCTGGACTTCAGCTGATCTCTCATACGGAGATCACAAGTCTACGAGAAGAACTCAATTATTTACCAGTGCTAATGTCACGGCCGCAGCCATCATTCCTTGAGTGCTAATTTATTCAACAGATCCTGAAGGAAGAGTTGACAAGCACTTTCTCAGGAGACCAGAGGAAATAATTTTGTTTAACTTGAGGGAATAATTTCCATATCTGAAGGACTAAGGAAATAGTGAAGGGGGGGAGTAACTACTCCCAAATTTATAAATAAAAGCTATGCTTGTGTTCAAAACCGACTTCAGAACGCTCATATTATTCCCCAATTACTCCAATTATTTTTTCACTGCTCAAGCTTATTACATGAGTCAGCACTGTATTCTGTTTCTCTCTGTATAACCCTTTTCTTCTTTTATTTTTTCCCTCAAAATGGCTTCATTCTTTTACTGTTTTTTTTTTTCCCTTGGCATTCCTGCTGTTGCTCTGGTTTCAGAGAGAAAAGTGGCTTTGATCTTGGCTAAGTTTTATTCAGCATCCTAACCTGAGGAACACCTGCTCCCATTCTTATGTTATATTGCCTCATAGGGTGGAGAAGGCTGGACTCCTATATAGACCTCAGTCATGGTTAAGGAACTCCATCCAAATTAGACAGACACTGAATTCCAGCAGACAATTCGAAAAATAAACGAGCGTGTGGTCTTCTCATTATTTAAAACTTCAACCTAGAGCAACTCTTCTGGCTCGTCCAAATACCTTACTAGCGCTCACAGGGCTGGCCGTGACCCTGTCGCAAAACCATAGCAGACACACTGGATGGGAAGCAACTACAAAGAAAAATGTTGACTCAGCTGTCTCTCTAGACACATAAGATCTCTCCAACAACACCTGGAGAAACAGAAGGAGAGGGCAAGTTCATTGTTCAAGTCTCAGAATAACCAAGACTTAAAACAGAGGTGTCAGCGAGGGAGGTTAGAGAGCAAGGAGGAAGAGCGTGATGGTGTGACCCCAGAGGTGACAGGTGAACAAGGACAGTATTTCAGCCCCGCCGCCCCCCAGCAGTTTCCCACTGGACTTGTCATCACCGTGGAGCTTCTCCTGAGGACCCTGTTCTCACTAATGTCTACCAGAAACACTCAAAGATGATGATTCTTTCATTCTGCCCCATCCCTGTGCCACACCGAATTCATGCTAAGGTCACCAATGCTCTTTATATCCAATGGATACTTTGTAAGTCCTTATTTTTCTTCACCTCATGCACACTCCCTCGTTTGTTGAGAAACTCTCTTCCTTTGAATCCGGAGCCTCTAGCCTCTCCTTGTTTGTCTCCCATTTCTCTTGCCACTTCTGGGTCTCTTTCTGACATTTGCGACTTGGCTTCAACTTAGGGGTCCTCTGAGATCTTTCCTGGGCCCTCCTCTTACTTGCTTCTCTCCTCCTAGGCAATCTCCACTCCCCCCAAGGCTTCAGTTACCAGTTAAATTCGAACTGCCAGATGTAAGTCTCTGGTTTGTGTATATCAGGACGCCGGCCGTTTCCATGTGAATGTCTCAAAGACGCCCTCAAGCTACACAAGTTCAAAATTTTACTCAAGAACTTCCCACCCCAAATTTTCTATTCCAGCATTGTTCCCTTCCTTAGAAAATGACAGTTTTGCTGGTTGCTTCGACTAAGAACCTGGGCGTCATCCTTGACACCTGTCACCTCTCACGCCATCAATCGTTGAGTCTTGATTCTCCCCCCACCACATCTCTTGAATCCTTCCACTTCTCTTCACCCCAACTGCCCTCCACTCTGGCCAAGGCTAACCTGGGCTGTTGCAGTGTCCTTCTCTCTAGACTCCTAGAATCTTCTCTTGTCCCTACACTCCGTTCTTTCATCCCCTGCAACCTAGATGATCTTTCAAACATAAATATGGTTGTGCCACATTCAATGTCAATGGCCTGGAAGATTCTGCCTAGTCTAGCCCCTATTCACCACTCCATTTCCCCTTATACAACTCTAGCTCTTATTCTGTCTGTTTTAGCAGTACTGGATTTTATTTTAATTCTTCAAAATGCAACATTTTGCCTGCCTACTGCTTTTGGAGATGCTCTGCCTTCTGTCTTAAAGGCTCTTTCCACCCCCACTGACCTGAGGCAGCAAACACCTGTTCATCCTTTAGGTCTGCCTTACACGTCACATCCTCAGGAAAACCTTCCCTGACCAGATGGGCTAGATCCCCTTTTAATCGCACTCATGGCACCTTGCAGTCTTTCTTCACAGCACATTTCACACTTGAATTTAATTAATCACAAGTTTTGGTTGAATGCCAGTCTTCCTCTTGTGGCTGTAATTTCATCTCGGCAGAGTCCATGGTTGCCCACCACCATGAGATCTCAGTTTCTAGCTCATCACAGGCTCTCAAGAAGAGTCTGGACAGTGACTAGCTCTCAGATCATTCCCACCAGTCATTAACCCAACACTCTGCTATTATAGTTTCCCATTGCTTCTGTAAAAACTACCCCAAAATCGGTGGCTTAAGACAACAAAAATGGGGCCTCCCTGGTGGGGCAGGGGTTAAAGTCTCAGCACTATTAAGCTATCACCAGCCACTGCGGCCTGAGTTCGATCCTGGCCAGGGAGCTGACCCACATGGCACAGCAGACCTCTCCTGTCTCACCCGCTGCTCCCCTCAGCAGTGGATTTCAGTAGAGCCGCCTGTTCTGCTCCCCACCCTGTCTCTGGTGAATCCTCTCACCACCCCACACCTCTGGCGTACACCCCAGCTTGTATGCATAAATAAATAAAAATAAATCTTTTAAAAAAAACAACACAAATGTATTCTCATAGTTCTAGAGGTCAAAATGAAATCGGGCAGAAGGGGTGTCTAGTCCCTTCGTGGTCGCCAACTGAAACCGGGCAGAAACGGGCCTCAAATGCCCAGGCTCTGCGGCAAGAGCCACCAAAATGCCCCAAAAGGCCGAATACAACAAAGGGCAGCGCCTGATGAGAGGACAGGGCACTGCCTGTGGTTTCTCATCCACGCGCACAATTGCAGGAGACTTCAGGCCACAGGAACAACAACAGCAAACATGGGGTTTATTGTACAAACGGGGGAAACAGAGAGCTCACTGCAGCCTCAGGTGGCGGCCGCCTCCCCCAGAACGCAGCGGGGACGGCAGCTCCTTGGGAGGTGCTGGGTGACCCCACAAACAGGTCTCCGAGACACCAGGCCCAGGGCCTCAGGGGATCCTTTCAGGCTACGTCAGAGACAGCACCGGAGGCCCCGTCTCTTCAGAGTCCTTCGGCTTCTCTTCCTGCTCGGAGGGCGGCTGCTGGTGCTTCTTTTCTTCTTTCTTCACCTTCTTTTTTCCTCCTTCCTTCAGTCCAATCTTTTCCTCCCTTGCCTTTTTTTCGGTCCCTCCAGTCCTGGCTTATATCCTCTCCCAGAGCACCATCCATAAATTTTATTGGACCTTGTTCAATCCTGGAGCTGATTGGACCGACCCATCAGCTCCTAGCACCTGATTGGTCCATACAAAAACAGCAGTTACTGGGCAGGAGCAACTGCTATAACTGACTCCGGAGCAGCCGGATAAGAGGCCCCACCGCTCCTGCAGGCACCCAAGCTGCTAAGGCAGCTTGGTTCCAGTAACAAAAAGTCCTAAAATCAAGGAGTCAGCAGGGCTGTATTCTTTCTGGAAGCTCTAGAGGAGAATCCATTTCCTTGCCTTTCTGGCTTTTGGTGGCTGCCTGAATTCCGTGCCTCATTACCTCACATCACACCAGCTCCTGTGTCCATCATCACTACCCTTTCTGACTCTGACTCTCCTGCCTCCCTCTTCTAAGAACTCGTGATGACAGTGGCTTCATTGGGACAACCCAGTCTCATCCCCTCGTCTCAATATCTTTCCCTTGTTCACATCTGCAAAGTCTCTTTTGCCACAGGAGGTAACATATTCATAGGTTCTAGGTATAATGAGATAGACATCTTGGGTGGGGGTGTGAAGATCATTCAACCTACCACACCTCCCATGTCCCAGAAGGTGAAGTTTCTGCAAGATTTTCTGGAAGTTTCTGAATTTTGCTACAAAATAGCACACACCATACATACTCCACATACATAGTGGTCCTGAGCATTTTGGAATCCCCCTTCTCCTAGTTTGCCCAGCGAATTAGTTGCCACTAGCCTGTCCTGTCCTGTCTGGCGTACACAGCTCCAAGTCTCCCTTCCAGGCTGTCACTGTCTCAAGAAACTGGCTGAGGGGGTGATCACAGGTGTCTCAGGTGAAAGAGCGTTAGTAAAATGCTGTGATTGCACACTTTTTAAGATACATTTATAATCTGTAAAACAACATTCAGAAATTGCACAAATATTTGGCAATGACTATAGACGTAAAAAAGGGTTTCGTGACACAGCTAATTTCATCGTCAACTTTTGATTTAATCGGCATGAATGCCCTTAAGACTGAGAGACCCTGACCTCATTCCCCTGGGAGGTGGGGGCAAAGGAACACGAACCAGGCAGGTTTCGTCTTGCCTTACAGCTGCTATTCCAGGCTTTTCTTTTCTTTTTTAAAAGATGTATTTATTTATTTTTTTAAGATGTATTTATTTATGAACTGGGGTGTAGGCCAGAGGTGCGGGGAGGGGGCGTGTGTTGAGGAGGGGTTGTTTAGAGGACTCACCAGAGACAGAGTGGGGAGCAGAACAGGCAGATTGACTGAGATACACTGTGGAGGGGATCAGTGGGGGAGGCAGGAGAGGTCTGCCGTGCCATGTGGGAAGCTCCCTGGCTGGGGATTGAACTCAGGCTGAAGTGGCCGATAGCCTCATAGAGCTGAGACTTAACCGCTTGTGCCACCAGGGAGGCCCCATTCCAGACTTTTCCTGACAGTGGTGGAAATCCAGCAGAAGACACTGCTTCTGGCAGCACTGAATGTGCTAACTAGAGCTCTTGTTCCCAACAGGCACCACCTGGCTTTGGGGGAGCAAAGACAGGTGTGCTTTTCTCCCAGGGATCTACTCCCCACACAGGACCCAGCTTTGCGGCTTCTTCCACCCTTGCTCCCACCCATAGGTTATCACTTGGTGGAGAAGCTGGGTGTTTCCAGCTCTTGATTATTTTGCCCAGGAAAGAAGGAATGGAAAATACTATTTGTACATTCCTCTTACCTTTGTTTATTCAAGTAAAAACATTGCTACCAAGAAAAGCTCCGGAAGTCGTTCTGAGTCATCTATTTCCGGGAGATGTACACACTTCAGGGTAATCTAGTCTTTAAGCATTAGGGGTTGGAGGGTAGAGATCAGCTGGGCCACCCCCTCATTTTATAGGCAAGGAAGCCAAAATGTAGACACCTACAGGTGCCCAAAGACATACAGGTCAGGGCTGTTGACAGTTTCACGAGCTCATAAAAAGCATCAATCAATATTCTACATATCCAGTCGATAACAGTGACAGATACAGCTTCCATATAATAAATTCAGCCTTCATTGTTTTCAGGTTTTGTGATAATTCCATTTGAACGAGGTCAAAGTTTACTTCAAACACTCCATGAAAGGAAAGCTGAGAAATGAATGGTGTAAGGAGATCACAGAACAGAGTTTACCTAAGGACATTTGCCTTTAACTATACGCAACTATACTTCTGATTTTAAAACAAATGACTAAAAGGACCGAGCAAAACCTCAGCTTAGAGTCATTTTGTTAATGATTTATTCCTCACTATAGCCTTGCAATTTTAAAAATTATTTCCTTTTAAACCATGAGCCTCAGCTTCTTCATTGATCCAGCCCAGTAGCCCTTCTATTGATTGACTCAGCATTAGAAGGGATTAACTGCAGGGCTTCAAAGAGAATCAGAAATTCTGGGGCAAGGCCGACTCTGTGGAGCGATTCACCTTGAGTCGCTGTCTTGGCCTCTTTGCTCTGATGAAAGGAAAGGGTGGAGTGTTAAGGGGTTTGTTTTTTTACCACCAGCATTACTGTAGTACTTTTAATGGCAACCCCTATTTACACACATCAAGGATTTCCTCAGATGCAAACTGACAAGACAAGTCACCAGCAGGAACTCGGTGCAGAAGCAGCCCTTTGCCCTTCCTGCCTGCAGCCCCCACACCCTTCTCTTAGGCAGTTTCTGTTTTCCAGATCTCGGGGAAACGGGGAATGTGACAGAATCTGGTTTAAACTCTGAACCTCTAGCAAGACAATTGCAAAAGCAAACTGATTGCTAGTGGAAAGTTCCAGCCCTCATTTTCAGCAGGTTACCCAATACAGGTAACCTGTCAAATAACCTGGCTTTGGGGGTCGTCTTCTGCTTCAAAAGACATTTTTCATGTTCCCTCTTTTCTCTCTCTCCCTTCCCTTGCATCTAGGGTCTCCAGGTGATACACAGGATGCCTAGTGAGATCTGAATTTCAGTAGTTGGAACATACTTGCACCTTAAATACTTATTTGTTGATTATCTGAAATGCAAATGTCACTGGCCATCCCGTATTGAGGGATTGGTTTGTTTTGTTTTTTACTGAATCTGGCAATCCTACGTGATTCTTTCAACTCTGTTTTATTCTTTCTCCTCAAGTTTCATTTTAATGGACTCTCTTCTCAGTTTAATTATTCTCTTTAAGGACAGTTTTTTCTTTGCCTTTTGCTTTTATTCGGGGGGTATGAATTTTAGTGATTTTGGATTGCGATGCGCAGCAAAGGCTTCTGTATAAAGGGGCTAAGAGTCGCCGTTTGAAGGGGGCCCATCTGAAGCCATCTTTTTTGAAGCTCTCCCCTCAGCAAGTACTCCTCGGTGTTGAGCACCGCCTGCCCTAACTGGCCAAATGAACACACCTAGGGAACCAGCACCCAGATCAAGAAATACAACATTAGGGCCTCCCTGGTGGCGCAAGGGGTTAAGTCTCAGCACTATGAAGCTATCCACAGCCACTGAGGCCTGAGTTCCATCCCCGAGTTCCAGCCCTGGCCAGGGAGCTTCCCACATGGCACAGCAGACCTCTCCTGCCTCGCCCGCTGCTCCCCTCAGCAGTGTAATTCAGTGGATCCGTCTGTTCTGCTCCCCGCTCTGTCTCTGGTGAATCCTCTCACCCCCACACCTCTGACCTGCACCCCAGTTCTTGTATGCATAAATAAATCAATCTTTTTAAAATAAGAAATACAACATTAGGAAGAAAATCCCATCATTTACAACAGGGATGAATCTTGAGGGCATTATGCTATGTAAAATAAGTCAGTCACAAAGGGATAAATACTGTATGATTTCACTCATCTGAAACATCCAGAGTGGTCAAGTTGATGGAAGTAGAATGGTGGTACCAGGGCTGGGGGCAGGACATTTAGTAGATACAGAGTTTCAGCTTTGCAAAGTGAAAAAGTCCTGGAGAGTTTTTACAGCAACAGTGTGAATATACTTAACACTACTGAACTCAGAAATGCTTAAGGTGGTAAATTTTATGATATGCAGCTTTTCACTAAATTAAAAAAAAAAAAAGAAATACCTTACCAGCTTCCAAATGCCTCCATGCCCCTTCTTAGTCATCCTTCTTGTCTAAGATCACCTCTAGCCTGCTCCCTAAATGAAATCCACCTGTGTTTAAAAGATCCTAGCGTTAGTAAGAAAAAAAAATGATCAGACCACTTTCCTCCTGATAGGGAGACTCCTTCAAATCAGAAATCATGTAGGTATGCCTGCCACGGCGCCTGGCATACCGGAGAAGGAGCTCCAAAACACTTGCTAAAAATCGTAATGGAATATGGTTTGAGTGCATTGGTGGAGTTCCAAGATCTTTCTATACTACATTTATTTTGGGCCCAAACTTAGTCATCTCTCTTTAATTAGGTTTAGATTGTCAAAGCTAAATACTTTATTCTATTAGGAACAGCAACAAAATCATTTATTTTAATCAAATATGATGCAATCTAACAGATGAATTATTTTGAATGTCTGTGAATTTGAGGCAGTGTTGTGGAATCATAAAAGGGTCAGTGTTTCATACATTCTGGTAAGAAAAGCATTCTGTTCCAAAATGTCCAATAAAAAAAATGCTTGCTACTTTCAGACTGACTGCGGGCGCAAGCATGCGCTTGTGGGAAGTGCTGAGGGAAGAATGGGGCAACCAATAAAGAAGGGGGGAGCTACTTTGCAGTCTTGCCAAAGGTTAGGCCCCCATCTTCATTACAGGCTTATTTGCTGATGATGCTTTTTTCCCTCTTTCACTGTGTTGACAACATGATCTGTAGGTGCAGCTATGAATCCAGCTCAAAGTATATATTCATTTTTTGTCACTGTGTGCACAGCACTAACTGCTTATTTTCTTACCAGGGTACTTATTGCCAATATGCATGGCATGAGATGAAACGGATGTGCTTATCAATGCTTGTTTCCAAACTCCTCGGGGGGAAATTCTGAACTCAAGGAAATTGAGGTTCACTTCATTTCACAACTGCCTTCAAGATTGGATCCACTGGACATTTTTGATTATGTCCTTTTCCCAGAGGGCACCAAATGTTCTGAAGAACAAATGACAAAACCGTAAGCATTGGGATAAAAAAAAATGGATTGAAATGTTATTTTAAACCACAAATGTCTGGGGCAGAGTTGAACAATCGCTTTTTAGTCCTGAAGCTAAGGGAATATGATACGGGACAACTTTTTTTTTAAGATTTATTTTTATTGATTTATGCATACAAGAACTGGGGCGTATGCCAGAGGTGGGGGAGGTGAGAGGATTCACAAGAGACAGGGTGGGGAGCAGAAAAGGCAGACTGACTGAAATACACTGCTGAGGGGAGCAGCGGGCGAGACATGCTGCGCCATGTGGGTCAGCTCCCTGGCTGGGGATCGAACTCATGCCACAGTGGCTGGCAATAGCTTGATAGCACTGAGACTTGATAGCGCTGAGACTTAACCCCTGAGCCACTAGGGAGGCCCCAACACAGGACAACTTTTGATGCCAGAAAATAGGCAGGTACACAGGGAGCCTTGGACACAGAAGCAGTATGATCAGATTAGGCTAAGAATGAGTTATTTAGATCAGTGGTCTCAGACCCCATGACCTTTTATCACATAATTAGTAGCCCTCCTGCACTAACCTGCAACAAAATCCATAGCTGATGCCATACCCTTACACATCATTGTACAACAAAAACATAATGACTTAGTAGAAATAAAAGTGCTGTATAATATACAAACATGAACCTCAGAATGTAAACTTCCACGCTTGGCCACACTAGAAGACAAAAATAAAGTAGCCAGAAGTTTATACTAATCACAGCATCTCAATGACAGTTCAAGACACAATGACACGGGACTGACACAGACCGACTGGCCTCAGTGTCCTTTGGTGACAGCGGTCCTGCCCACGTTGCTATGATTCACCAACATGGGAACAACCCTCGTAAAGATCTAAGCAAACCTAAATACAAGTGCCCCTCAGGTTTATACTGCGCTTGCATTCGGTGCTTATTTTCACCTCTGTGACGGTTCATCAGGACATCTGAAGGTCATTTAGAACATGGGTCAACAAGATAAGCCAGAAGAAAATAGAAAAATATCGAATGGTTTCACTTATAGGAGGTATATAGGGGATACAAATAAAAGACCAGAGGAAGAAAATAACAACAAAAACAAAACTAGCAGGCAACCATAAATAAGAGACATTCAACGAGGGAGGGGGAGGATAAGGGCTCAAAATCGGGGAGAAAAGAGCACAAGGGACTATGGTGACATGGTCACCATATGGTGTCACAGGTGAATCGGTGGTGGGAAACCCACGGGGAATCACAATAATGTAAAAAATATAAATAAAAAAAAAGAACATGGGTCAATTTCCAATTCTAACACTGCTGGGCCCGATCTTCATAAAAGTCAGCAGTGATGGGGCCTCCCTGGTGGTGCAGCGGTTAAGCGCTGTGCTGTGGAGCTGCCGGCAGGGGTGACGCGAGTTCGACCCCCGGCCTGGGAGATTCCCACATGGCGCAGCAGACCTCTCCTGCCTCGCCCACTGCTCCCTTCAGCAGTGTATTTCGGTCCATCTGCCTGTTCTGCTCCCCACTCTGTCTCTGGTGAACCCTCTCGCTGCCCCATGCCTCTGGCCTGTACCCCAGCTTGTATGCATAAATAAATAAATCTTTAAAAAAATAAAAAATAAATGTCAGCAGTGCCCCTAGTCTTTGTGACAACCCCCAAAAATGCCAACATCAGTTTCGAAAGTGCCCCCCATCCCCCCAAAGAATACTGCTTCCCACTTAGTATTTAGGGTAAAAAACTGTATTTGCAATAGCGTTTTAAAAATCTTAAAACACATCATTAATAAGAGGATCCATAGCCTCAGTCATTCCCTCCCCCTTGTGATTCATATTTTTTCACATAAAAAAATTTGATCTTTGATTTTACAATCCCATCAAAAAAGGAGTTTCCCGAGATCTGAGTCGGTGAGATCACCGAGTCAATAAATTCAATTACATAGTACTTTTTTCTTGGGAATATTTACTTAGTATTTTAGCCATTAAAATAATAGGTTGACAAATGGGAAAAAATAATAGAACAAAACCCTGCAGGTTGTCTCATCAAGAAAAGCAATTTAATGAGAAGGTGTCATACAGATCTAGGCTAGAGATAAATATTGTAATTATTGTTTTGTTCCATTTTCGCAGTTATTCTGTTTAGTTGTGTTTCTCAAAAATGTTCAGTAATTGTGAAAATTCTATATTAGCCACACAAATATAAAGCAAATATCCTACATAAACTAGCAGTTCCTGTCTCTAGATCACAGCCTCAGTGCCGTTTCCTGTGGCTTTGGATGGGTGATCCACAGGAGCCAGCTGCTCCTGGCTGACCACACCCACCTCTGCATTTGGTGACGTCAAGTTGCTGTGGGAAATCAGCAGTGACAAAAGCAATCACACCATGGAAACTGGCAATCGGCTACTGATCAGGTCCACAGCCACCCACCTATCACCTCCACCCGCAGAGAGCCCATAGTTAAAGAGTCACCAGATACCACAGGGAAGGGGGGAGGGGGGAGGGGAAGGGAGGGGAGGGCTGGCTCCTAGGACACATAACCTGTGGGGGAAGTACAAAACAAGACTCTCTTCCAAACCCTTGTGGAAAAGATGAATCCAAACTGGACTCTTTGGCATTTGATCAACTTCTAGTAAGGTACCAAATGATGGCTCATAACTTATTCAGGAGCCAAAACTAAACATTAATTCCCTGGTATCCAAATATTATTTCGTGCCAAGTATGCACTAACAGCCCCCTTAAATCCTTTCTGGAACAAGGCAAACTACCAAATAAGAACAGAATGTGCAATGGACTAAAGTATGTGCAGCCAATTCAAAAGAGATAATTAAACATCCACGCTAATATTTTTCACCTTTATCAAAGAGGACACTAACATTTAATAAGCATTGTGCTGGGTATTAAACAAGGATTATCTCGTTTGATCCTCCCCCCCACCCTGTAAGGTAATCATTAGGTTGCACCATATGAAATTGCTGGTATTTCACCATTTTTGACCTCTACAAATGGCAATTTCATAAAATTCTACCTAATATTTTGTTCTCTGTTTTATAGACAAGGAAGCAAGCCCCTATTACACCAATTTGTCAAATGTCAAACAGCTAGCAAGCCACAAAGCCAGGATTCCTTCCAGACATGACTGCTCCAGAGCTCCTGTCCTTCCCCCCACACACACACTTCCCACATGACAAAATTGTGAAGTACATGTGATGTACTGCACTCACTGAAAGAAATCTTACAATTAAATGGTTTCAATAATGGCCCGTTGTAAAAGAAAGTAAGGACACGTTGGCTTCCTGAGTTTCTTATTCATAAGTGATTAGAAATAATCCTATTTGATACATATTAGAGACTAAAAACATTTTAATAGAGATTGCAACCATTGTTTAATCTGTTTTTAAGAAATCAATGTTTACTCGCACTTAATATTCCATTAGTATTATTTTATACTTGAGAAATTAATGCTTAATTTGCACTTAACAAATGACTTTTTCAAAATGTTATGCTCCTACTGGTTCAAACTATCAAAGTTCTTATATTCGAAGTCTGTGATTCTCAATTCCCTCGAATGATCGAAGCTTCAGAAAAGAATGAGTCATAAATGTTTGAACCAGAAGGTACAGGACAGGAATGTCTCTCAATTTTTTTCAAGTGAAGCTCCCAGTAAAATCATGACACATATACATACACAGATGTATATATATGTGCACATAACTGAAATAAAGGTCAATGAAAGTTGTACTCTTGGTATGTGCAGTACACTCTGATATTGTCTATGCTATCCTATTTCAGGAATAAAATGCTGGCCACAACTTAGTAAATCATTTTCATAATTCATTAATGTATTGTGACACCACCCCCCCCCAGTGTGCTAAAATGCTTTTAGAGACCTCCTCATCAATATCCCCCTATTTTATTACTTTCCCTCTAGGTTGCTATGCTCTTTTCTTTTCTTTTTTATTTTTTAAGATTTATTTATTTATGCATACAAGCTGGGGTACAGGCCAGAGGCGTGGGGAGGCAAGAGGGTTCACCAGAGACAGAGTGGGGAGCAGAACAGGCAGATCGATGGAAATACACTGCTGAGGGGAGCAGCGGGCGAGGCAGGAGAGGTCTGCTGTGCCATGTGGGAATCTCCCTGACCGGGCATCGAACTCGCGTCGCTGCTGCCGACAGCTCCACAGCTGAGCGCTGCACCGCCAGGGAGGCCCTGCTATGCTCTTTTCATCTCAAACTTTGCCCCTCCTCCCCAACTTCCCAACTCACTTCCTCCTTCCCCTCCTCCCTTCCTTCCTTCAACAGCTATTTATGAATCACCTGCTATGTGCCAGGCACTGCTATAGGTGCTAGAGATGTAATGGATTTATAGTCACATCCTGGGAGTCCAGCATCTGTCCAATGATACAAATAGATATAAACTTTCACCTATGTTCAAGAGAGAGGGAAATAACCTAGATAGGGATGACTTCCCGAGGAAAGAGCCTGAGCTGAGACTTAAAAGATCC
Organism: Scalopus aquaticus; assembly: GCA_004024925.1. Lineage (NCBI taxonomy): Eukaryota > Metazoa > Chordata > Mammalia > Eulipotyphla > Talpidae > Scalopus > Scalopus aquaticus. Next base: position 38,015 of record PVIJ01002442.1, on the reverse strand, counting down.
GTCTTATCCTACCTTATCCCACCCTATCTGTCCTATCCTATCCTAACTCATCCTATTCATCAAGAAAATGCTGGCCATTCCCCAAAACACTCAACCCCTAATCTAGTTTCAACAACCACTAATCTACTTTCTGTCTCTATTGATTTGCCTATTTTGAATGTTTTTTATAAATAGAACCAGACATCATATAATATGTGATCTTTTGTGACTGTCTCCATTCACTTAGCATAACGTTTTCGAGGGTCATCCACGTTGTGGCATGTATGGATAGGCCACGTTTTGTTTATTCATCTGTCAGGTGATGGACATTTGGGTTGTTTCCACTTTTGCCTCTTGAGTGATACTGCCTTGAATATCGATGTACACGTTTTTGTAGAGACATATGCCTTTATTTCTCTTGTGTACATACCTAGGAATGAAATTGCTGGATCATATGGTAATTCTAATTTTAACATTTTAGGGAACTGCCAAACTGTTTTCTAAAGTAGCTATGTCATTTCACATTCCCAACAACAGTGTATGAGGATTTCAACTTTTTCATATGCTTGCCAACCCTTGTTTATTATTTGATTATTTGATTATAGCTAATCCAGTGGGTATGAAGTGGTATCTCCTTGTGGTTTGAGTTTGCATTTCATTGACAGCTAAAGATGTTGAGCACCTTTTCATGTGTTATTGGGCCACTGTCTATCATCTTTGGAGAAACACAAAACCTATATATAGAAAGACTTGGAGAAGATCGCTGAATTTCTTTATGCAGGGTAAATATACATGTCTTTCTTCTACTTTTCTGAATTCTCATTTTGAGTATACATTGCTTTTATACTAAAATGAACCTTAATATTTTATTTCTAAGCAAGGGACATAGTCTCATTCTTTAGCTCATATAACTTCAGAAGTTACTGATCACTATGCTGGAAAACTGAAGAATGCAGTGTTCAGTGATTTAGCCAGCATCCCTCAACAAATTCATGAGAGAAAATGAACTGCTAAAGGGGGCCTCCCTGGTGGCGCAAGGGGTTAAGTCTCAGCACTGTTAAGTTATCAGCAGCCACTGCAGCAAGAGTTCCATCCCCGGCCAGGGAGATTCCCACATGGCTCAGCAGACCTCTCCTGCTTGCCTGCTGCTCCCCTCAGCAGTGTAATTCAATAAATCTGCCTGTTCTGCTCCCCACTCTATCTCTGGTGAATCCTCTCACCACCCCCATATCTCTCGCCTCTACTCCAGCTCTTGTATGCATAATAAATCTTATTTTTAAAAAAAGAAAGAAAATGAACTGTTAACAGTAGTCCTAAGATGATGGTAGGGAACAAAACTAATTTCTTATAGGTGCTGTACTATCAATATTTTATCTCAGATAATATTGTAGTAGGTCTTGGTAATAGGCTAAATGGCACTAGCAGAAATCACATTAAAGGGCCTCCCTGGAATACAAAATGTAAATGATATAAATAACAATAAAAATATATATTATTAAAATAAATAAATAAATAAAAATAATTCTGAATTAAAAAAAAATAAAAATAAAAATAAAGGGCCTCCCTGGTGGCACAGGGGTTAAAGTCAGCGCTATCAAGCTATGGTCAGCCACTGCAGCACCAGTTCAATTCCTGACCAAGGAGCTTCCCACATGGCGCAGCAGACCTCTCTTGTCTCGCCCGCTGCTCCCCTCAGCAGTGTATTTCAGTAGGTCCGCCTCTTCTGCTCCCCACTCTGCCTCTAGTGAATCCTCTCGCCCCCGCACCTCTGGCCTACACTCCAGTTCTTGTATGCATAAATAAATAAAAATTTAAAAAAAGAAATCGCATTAAAAAGAACAGGGGGAATACAGGTGAAGTCCCATTTAAATATAAGCTATAGCAATGAAATATCAAGGTGGGTATAGTCTAAGGAAATAAAAATACATGAAAATTCATAAATTTGGGCTTTAGCAAAAGGATTCTCAAAGAACTCACAAATTTGTGTTCTAAATTCCCCTAAGACATTTAGAACATGACCTTACACATGCAGTGTATCAGAGGAGAAACTTACAAAGTGAAAACCCATCTTGATTCAGATACCCAGAACAAATATCTCATACAGTCAGTTCCAGCCTACCAGGAGTTGGGAAAAGCTCCTTAGTATGACAGAAAAAAATTTTTAAACTTGGATCTGCCTTGTAGCAAACACACTGTTCTGACGGAGGGGCCCCTGAACTTGGTGCTGAGTTTGAGGGGAAACAGATCAGAGGAGTTAAACCTGTTCAATAAGGGGAGGGACGGAACCTTAGCTAAAGGAATAAAGGAGGAGGCCTTAGTAGTTTGTTTCTCCAAGAAGCAGGCCCTGACAGTAAGGATTCCAGGCCAGCAAATGATTCAAGAGATTTCAGGCAATATCAGTAGAGCAGCGGGGAAATCAGACAAGGGGGTAAGAAAGGGGGCCACTTCCGGTGTGTTGTCAAGCAAGTGGGCGCTGAGTCCGTGGAGCAGTCAGGCTGGGCAACTCTGGGTAACGGGGAGAACACACGCATCGAGCCACCCCATCCGTGAAGCAGGGTGCATTGGGGGGCTGCTTCAGGGCAGAGCAGCCATCGCTGACAGCTGGAAGTCATGCTGGAGATAGTAAATGCTGAGGCCTGGGAGTGGGGGGCCAGCACCTGCTGTAGGAGTACACAGACGTGCGCCCCGTTTTGGCAGGCTTGTGCTTTTTCAGAGGTAGTTTTGGTGAGTTACACTCCTGGTTGAAGCCCCTTCCAGCTGACTTTCCACCCGCCCTGTTCTCTCTTGTGCACTTTTGTTATTCTTGCCCGCGTGTGCACAGAGGCCGCCAGACAGCCTTCTCTGCCCACCTGCCTCCTTGCAAGAGGCGGTGCCTGGTTAAGGGCCGGCCCAGGCCTCAGTGGCCTAGCAGCATCTTCTGGTCAGACCTGCTGTCCATTTGACAACTGACAGCAGCAGACGCCCCTGCACGGCCATTACAGAGGCCCCGCCCCTGCAGAGCATGTCTACAAACCACCCGAGCCTGTTCGGCACTTGTGGTCTTCCAAGAGGACTTGGTCTTCTCCTCTTTTCTCTTCCTCTCCCTCCTCTCCCTCTTCTCCCGATGAAGCATTCTTTCTCAAGCAATTTTCAAAGTCCAAAGAGAGATTGCAGAGTTCATAATGTGGGGTTTATGGCATGAAAACACTTGGCAGAGGAAGCGATAACAAAGTCAATGCCACCTTGCCCGTTCCTTGTGGTTACGTAATAAAAGGGCAAACTGCTTTCTCATGCAGAGCTGCGGGAGAGCTGGGCAGCTGGCTCTGCACGTTGGTGCCCTCTGGCCTGCCTTGGGGTGCGGGACAAACGCCCTCCCGGGTGGCCGGAAGGCAGCTTTGACACGGGCAGCAGGCAGCGTCTGGGCCTCTTCGCCATCCCCTCTCCCCCAACAAGGGGCTTCCCCATGACACCTTAATGTGGATTTTAAAAGGCGCCCCCCCCTTCCTCCTGAAGCAGGCAGCTGGAGCTGGGGCTCACAGCCTGGCGGTGGGGTGCAGGTTGGGTTTCAGCTCCCGCCCAGCTCCCTTGCCAGGAGTCCGAGCGCAGGGCATGCCCACACGGCGCACACGGCCCCCGTCCCGGACTGGCAGAAACTCCCCTGGGCCTGACAGGGCGCCGCTCCTGTTGGCTCTTTATCTCACTTCTCTTGAAGTGCTTGGTTTAAGATCTGAAAGATTATGCTTTTCGCTTCAGTGGGCAGTTTCGGGTTCCTGCCTCAACTCGCTCCTTTCATAAACTACCTGGAAATCCGGGCCTCTCCACAGCAGTTGGCTGGGACCACTGGGCGGCTGCACCAGCATCGCCCTCCCTGCTCGCCCCCCAAACACACACAGGCCACACCGCTCACTCCTCTCTGCGTCATTTTGTGGCGAGGCGTCTGGGAAGGTGAACTTCCCTTTTTTCTGCGTTAGGTTAAACAAAGATGAGGTGGGTCACTACATCTGAAGAGGCGGGAGCCTATACTTGTGAACCATATACAGTGTTGTCAACCAGTGTTACTTCGATTTAAAGAGAAAAATAAAAAACAAAAAGCTTAAAGGGGGGGTGGTCAGATTTGCATAACGGTGGGGTGCCTAAGAAGGCCAGGAGCCTTCTGGGAGAAGAGAAACCAAGATTTCAGGGCAGATTCCCGTCCCAAACCCGGAGAAGAGACCAGGGGCTCTAAGGATGGGTCCCCGGGAGGGGAACAGAGACAGGGGCGTGGAGTTGAAGCTGCACCCGCTGGAAGGGCAAGAAAGCAGGGTCTAGAATACAGCTGGCACCAGACCTGCGCTAACAAGGTTTTCCCCACAGCTAACCACCATCCTTGGGAAGGAGTCATGTGAGCAAACTGGCAAGTTGCCCTCTGAGCAACTGGCTCCAGGCTCAGCGCCCTCAGATGTAATATGATCAATCAGGAAGCCACCCCTGCACCCCTGGGCTTCAGGCCACAGCGGACCTGATGCAGATTGGCCAGCAAAACACAAGCTTCCAACCATGCCTCTTTCCCCACTGCTAGAGGGCTGATTTTATCTCACTCAACCCCATCTGACTGGTGGAACTGAAGTGACACAGCTGCCAAGGAGTCTGGGAAATGTAGTTTTTCAATTTGTATACACGCTGTCTTTACATAAAGGGTCAGTGGAAGGAGGTTGAAATAGATGCTGAGTAATCGATTCCATTAGGGTTCTCCATTTGAAAACCTCAGGGCCTTTCCTCTAACTGGCGTGGTTGAAGGAAAGCAGGGTCAGGCTCCAGCAGCTATCCAAGCAGTAGGCCGCAGATCCACGGAGACTAGCAGACATCCCATGAAGTTCTTGAATCTCCTCACAGTCCCATCACTTTCTGACTGGAAAAAAAATACGTGACCTCCACGTGTTCCCCTCCTTTTCAAACATGGAGGCAATTATGATCCAAAAACTATAAATCGCTTAAAAAACCTTCCTAGAAACATAGTGTCTCTTCTCTGCCTAGAATGGAACACCATCTCCCTTCTCTTTTGCCACTGTCTACTCATCATCCTGGCCTGGAAGTTATCTCTGATCACCTCAGGCAGGGGTAGATAATTCTCATCTGTTCTCCTGTAATAGCCTGGGAGGTTATGCTAATAGTGATAACAAAAGCAAGCTTTTATTGGCTTACTTTGTGCCAGGCTCCATGAGCTACATTCTCTTATTATCCCATTTTACAGATGAGGACACGGGGGCATGGAGAGGTTGCATAACCTGCCCAAGGTCACATATTAGTCAGTTGCAGCTGTAACTCAATCCCAGGCAGCAGTCTGACATCAGAGCCCACGCCTTTGGCGGGTACACTCATCCATTATTGCACTGCCCCCCATTATCTGTCTATCTGTCTGTCTAGCTATATCTTACCTATATCTACTTATCCATCCATCATGAACTATTTTATCTATCACCCATCATCTAGCTTATCTATTATGTATCTGTCTATCTAACATCTAGCTTGTCTACCCATTCATCATCCACCGTCTATCTTATCTATTTATTCATCATCTATTTCTCTCCATCTCCATCCAGCAAACCAGCCAGCCAATCATCGATCTATCCATCTGTCAAGTCATGCATCTATCACCTATCTATCTATCTATCTATCTATCTATCTATCTATCTATCAATCTATCTATCTATCTCTTTCTTACTCTATGCATCTGTCACCTCCATAAATAATGTCTTTCCTCATGCTAAAATGCACAGGAGGGGAGTCAAAAGTTTTTTCTTCTTTCCCAACACACTGAATAGTCCAGGACCAGGATCAAATTGCTTGATCCTTCCTTCTCTCGTCCTGCACTGTCTGTTAACATAGGGACTATTTTCTCCTTCAGCAGAGAATACCAGTCTAAATTACAGGGCAGGCTACAAAATTGCTACTCTCAGCTCCCTTCTTTGCCTGTTTTCTTTAAAATAGGTTCTTTCTGTTGGTTGTATAAATACAAGACAGAACCCACCACTGCTTCGAAATCACGTGTTAAAGTGCATTATCAGTTCAGAACTTGGTTGGAGTGGACCTCCTGGCCAGGATCCACCCAGCCCTCCTCAGGAAAGGAGGGGATCCCGGGAGCTCCAGCACCAGTGCTCTCATGCAAACATTTAGCAGAGAGAAATTGGGGCTATGCTGACATTTGCCCCGAAGAATCAGGAGCTGCTTCTGTATCTGTGCTCTCGCCTTGGCTGTTTATTGCCCTAACACAGACACTCACCATGTCTTCTGTGCCTCCCTACCGAGGAAGTTGCTCTGCTTACCTGCGCCCACAGCCCCACCAGGGAAGTGAGAGACCATGCCGTCTACAGGGTCAGCCCCGCGGCGTGCCCAGTCTGGAAATGCCAGCTTCCCCCAGACTCATCTCTCTTAGGCTTTGCGCAAACTCCCTGATCTTCCTTTTCTACTTCAAGTCTGAGTTGTGGTCAGCCCATTTGTTTTTGCTCATAAACCAGGCATTTCCTTTCCTTCTTGAAGAAACTTACCAAAGAAAGCTTTTAAAACCATCTTTCAAGTATTTTGTCTGTGCCCCTATTTGGGGAAGTCCCCCCTGCCTGTGAGGACCCCTCTGAAGGTGCTGTCCTCTGCACGAAACAGCCAGGGAACTATTCAGCTGGGTCAGGCATGAAGGCTTTCTAATTTACACACGTGACAGAGACAGAGTGGGGAGCAGAACAGGCGGATTTACTGAAGTACACTGCTGAGGGGAGCAGTGGGCGAGGCAGGAGAGGTCTGCTGCACCATGTGGGAATCTCCCTGGCCGGGGATTGAACTCGTGCTGCAGTGGCTCTGGATAGCTTCAAAGTGCTGCAGCTTAACCCGTTGCACCACCAGGGAGGCACAATAAACCCTTTTTTAAAAAAGCCTTGATAACAGTCACTCTTTGCAATGACAGAGTTAAGCAATTTTATCTCCCTGATGGTAGATATTAAATTGGCATCGCTTTTTAATAGTACATATCCTTTGACCCTTTCCATTCATTTAAGAAAACCATCATAGAAGCTGATTTTTTTCTGTAAGTATATATATCATCCTGTGGCTTTTCATAATAGCTTAAAATTTTGAAACAAAGTGGTAATAGTGACTAAATAAGTGTTGGTACATTAGTTTTATCTAACTTTATATAAAATATTTCAATAATATCTGCTCCTGGTTTATTGTTAAATGAGAAAATATCAGGCTATAAACAAGCAGCCTTGAATATGGCTGGAGATGTTTATAGTAATTATCTCTGGGTTGTGAGGTTCAAACCATTTTTATTTTTTTCTTTGTGGTTTTCTATATCTTCTTATGTTTTCTACACTGAAAGTTATTACATTTATAGTTAGAAAATAACGAGAAAATGAGAAGAATTGAAGAAATATTTTGCTCATGACTCAGCTATGACATGTCTTTGAATAATGCTATTTGTGTGTGCACTATTTTCTGAGATAAATCAGTGTATTTGGCATATTTGAGATACAACGTCAAACAGAGTGTGCACGGGGGATCTCAAGTGAACCCCAACTCAGTTATTGACTAATAATTGTTTGCTCTTGGCCAAGTTGTTCACCTTTTTGAAAACAACCTTATGGAGATATAATTTGCACACCATACAGTTTACCCATTTAAAGTATACAAGCCATTGTTTTTTAGTGTATTCTCAGGGTTATGTGATTGTCACCACAATCCAATTTTAGAACATTTTTATCACCCCCAAGAGAAACCCTGTATTCGTTAGCAGTCACGCTTTATATCCCCGAACCCTCCCAGCCCAGCCAAGCACCACTCTACTCCCTGACTCTGTGCTTGTCTGTTCTAGACATTTCCTATAAAGAGCATCGGGCAATACGTGCTTGTGGTGCATCTGACTTCTTTCTGTTAGCATAATGTTTTCAAAGGTCATCCATGTTGTAGCATTTATCATAACTTCATTCCTTTTTATTGCCAAATAAAATTGCATTATGTAGATAGATCACCTCTTGCTTATCTATCCTTCAGTTGTTGGACATTTGGGTTGTTCCTACTTTCTGGCTATTGTGAATAATGCTGCTATAAACCTTCATGTACAGGCTTTTATGTGGATGTATGTTTTCCTTTCCTTGGGGTATTTATCTATGGAATTCTGTGTGTGGTGGTATAACACAAAAATATATTTGGTTTTTGGCCAGGGTTCCTGGCATTAAACTCCTAAAACCCTTGGAATTTTCTGAGTGCCACTATCTCTTTTTTTGTTGTTGTTATTCATAACAAGTCCCTTTCGATCACACCAGAGTATGCTAGTGAATAGACTTAGGGTGAGGCCTCTGGTTAGCCATGGGTGGGTCACAGAAAGACCAAGTGATCAGACAGTTGTAACTTTTAGTCCCACCCACTGGCTTCTGGGAAGGGGAGAGAGTGCTGGAGACGAAAGTCTATAAAAATTCCTGAACAACAAGATTCAGGGTTTCCAGGCTGGTAAACACATGGACTTGCTGGGACAATGGTGCACCTGAGGAGGGCATGGAAGCTCTGTGCCCCTTCCCTCTCCATCCCTTGCCCTCTGCATCTCTTTCATCTGGCTATTCCCAGTTGTATCCTTCAAAATAAGCCAGTAAGCATAAGGGTTTTTCTGAGTTCTGAGTTATTCTAGCAATGGTTTCACTTGTGCTTTTGGTGTCATGTCTATGGAGGCTTTGAAGAATCCTAATCAATTCTTGATGCCAAACACAGAGCCTGCCTGCCCTATAGCAGGCATACAGTAATGGAGAAATGAGAAGACATCACTTACCTGAACTTGGGAATTTACTGAGCGTTGTATCAGCTATCTATTGCTGTGTAACAAATGATCTTAATTTAGTGGTGTGAAACCACAAACACTTGATTTGGCTCACAATTCAATGGGTTGGTTGGGCAGTCCTTTTGATCTGGACTGGTTCATGTGTGTATGTTCAACTTGTAGATTGGCAGGTGGTTGGAGGATCTAGAATGGCCTCACTCCACTTGTCCGGTGGTGGTTGGTAGACCGTCATATGGGATGTAGCCTTTCAACCACTAGGAGGTTAGCCCATGGACACTTAAGAATTCCAATCCCGGGCCTCCCCAGTGGTGCAGCGGTTAAGCGCTGCGCTGTGGAGCTGTCGGCAGCAGCGACGCGAGTTCGGCGCCCGGCCGGGGAGAATCCCACATGGCGCGGCAGACCTCTCCTGCCTTGCCCGCTGCTCCCCTCAGCAGTGTATTTCTGATCTGCCTGTTCTGCTCCCCGCTCTGTCTCTGGTGAACCCTCTCGCCGCCCCATGCCTCTGGCCTGTACCCCAACTTGTATGTATAAATAAAAAATAAATCTTTAAAAAAAAAAAAGAATTCCAATCCCAAGTCCCAATATCCAAGCACTTTTCAAATCTCTGCTTGGTTTACAGTTACTCACATCCTATTGATCAAAGCAATTCACATAACCACACCTAGATGAAAGAGATGGAGAAACAGAGTCTTGTTCTTTTGAAAAGGAAGGACTTTGTGGCCATTTCTACAACTTACCACAAACACCTGCTGTGCTCCTAGCACTATGAGGCTCTGGTGGAGGATAAAAAGGAGGCCCTCTCATCCTTTGAAGTTTACAATGTCACTGTGGGTATTCAGTCATTCAACAGATATTATTGAGGACCTATTGTGTGTCAAGCACAGTTCTGGGCTCTTGAGATATCTCAATAACAGACTACAATCAGATCCTTCCCCCTGTGGAATTCACATTCTAATGGAAACTACAATAGCATAGTTGCAAACAGAGTCACAACAAATTGTTCATGGCTGTGGTGAACATTCCTTGGATTGTACCCATATATATGCAGTGAATATTAAGTCGAAGACTTAGTCCCTGAGAACAAGACAGAAGTAGAAATACTCTCATGAGCACATGGCAAAAAGAAAGAAGACTAAAACAGACTGTCAGAAAGAAAAGCAGGCTCCTACAGAAAGGAGGACTTTGTTTCTATATTTTAAAAATGGGTTTGTATTAGTCAGGATTCAACCGGAGACATATAACCAGTGGGAGATATATATTAAGAGATTTATTCCAAGAAATTGCTTTATGCAATGGTATGGGCTGGCTAGACAGGTCTGAAAACCATAGGGCAGGCCATCTGGAGAAGCAGGCTGAACTCTTGGACATGAGCTAAAGCTGTAGTCTTTAGGCAGAATTTCTTCTCCTGGGAAACCTCAGTTCTGCTCGCATGGCCTTTTACCTGATTAAAGCAGGGTCACCCAGATTATCTGAAATGATCTCCCTTACTTCAAGTTGACTGATTATGGACTTCATCTCTGCAAAACACCTCCCAAGCAGCACCTAGATTCGTGTTCACTGAATACCTAGCAACAGACATCAGCCTCGCCAGGTCGGTGCCCTCAAGTGCCCGGCACAGGGTTAGATCGCACAACTCTGTGAATCAACTTAAACCAGTGTATGCTACAAACCACTTGAAATGGGTGGATTATATGCCTTGTGAAATATATCCTAATAGAGCTGTCAAAAAGTGTTAATTCCATGCTTTGGGAGATCTACTTAACTCATTATGCATGTATTTGACTCAAACAGGAAGGCAGAACAGACATTGTAATGCCTGATAATCATGAACCAATTTCCCCTCAGCCTTGCACTGTTCTGTTCCCTGAGCTAGAAGTCAGAATAATTTCTCCATGGCTTTCTTCCTGCTTCTGTGCCATAGACCGGCTCATATTGCCACTCCCCAGCTAGTCACCAAAGGAGACAGGCGCTGGGAAAGCCAAGGAGTGCGGCCCGCATGAAGAGCCCAGGAGGCCCCTTGGGCCCATGGGCTGGCTTGGGGATGTAAGACCTGCGCCACTTAGTAAAAGCCACATCTCCTCCAGTCAGCTCTGTCTTCTCTGTGTTCAAGTGGCTCTGCCCTGTGGGCAGCTGTTGGAGCCAAGCTACAGGGACAGGCAAGCAGGGCTAGATGGTGTTGCAGGGACTCGGATAGAGTGAGGCCTTTCTGCGCTGGAACAGTGTGGAGGAGCGCCTGGGAAAGAGGAACAAAACGGGGATGCAAATGGGGCAGGAGGGCACGTGGATGCAAAGGGGGCAGGAGGGCACGCATCAGGACCCGTACAAAGAAAGGGCCAGCGGAGGGAAGAGGTCGGGCTGGCTGGAGCACAGCGCCCTGGGGAGCACAGCACACATACGGGAAGGTGGGCGCAGGGCAGGGAGGCCTTTGAAGGGTGGGGCCTAGATGCAAGCCAACCAGTGGCCTCCAAAGTGGGGATGATCCACGGGGGGTGGGGTTTGAGAAGAAGAAAGACAACTTCTAGTGGGTTTATTTCTGATCCGAAGGACAAGAAAACAAACTCAACTAAAAGGTATCATAAGGATTGATGCCTCCACCCTCCCCTATCTCTAGGTCAGTGACAAGACAATACTCAAATTACTTTCAAGACAGTAAGTTTCTCAGCTGAGAGGATAGTGTGGTCATTTGCTTTCATCATTTTACAGCACCTTGAAGTTTTCTTCTGCTTGGATAAAATGTATTGACAGACTCTAGAGACTAGTTATAATGAAACTCACCCTCACAGAATTAACAAGGGATGTTGAAGAATCCCACGAAGGAGACACTGGTTGGAAATAATATTCATAAGGCAAGAAGAATCATCCAACTACATGTATGATTTCTCCTTCTGACAAGGCAACACGTGTTGCAGTTCTCCTCCTTCTACAACCTTCTTTTTCCACCACAGTTGAGGTAGAAACCAATAGCCATCTACTCAGCTCAAAGCAGTCATCCAAAGAACTCCAAATGATCCAGGTGCCTGTTGGAAATATGGATATAAACCTTTCCCGGGACACAGGCTGTGACTTAGTATACTGGTTACTGGTAGCATGTCATTTATAAACAAACAAGTATGGATGTAATGAGGGTGTGTACTAATGAAGGTACCAAAGCTAAAACAAACATGGAGTTCATAGAGTTCAATAAACAAATAAACAATGTGAAGAGCTTTTCTTCAGAGAATACTGTTTCATAGATGGGCTGGTCTAGATTGAGTGTCCCCAGAAGCAGACCTGGAGATGAGGATTTGACTACGAGTAGTTTGAAAGAAAAACCCGGGAAGCCCCAGGAAGGAAGTTAGGCTGAGACAGGGAAAGGGCTAGATATGGTGATTGATTTTTCAAATTTTGAGCCAAACTTGCATGATTCGAATAAATTCTACTTGGTTGTGGTGTTTAAATTTTCTACATTATTGGTTTTTTGTTTTTTTTTAAAGATTTTTTATTTATACATACAAGCTGGGGTACAGGCCAGAGGCGTGGGGCGGTGAGAGGGTTCACCAGAGACGGAGCAGGTAGCAGAACAGGCAGATCAGAAATACACTGCTGAGGGGAGCAGCGGGCGAGGCAGGAGAGGTCTGCCTCGACATGTGGGATTCTCCCCGGCCGGGCGTCGAACCCGCGTTACCGCTGCCGACAGCTCCACAGCGCAGCGCCTAATCGCTGCGCCACCGGGGAGGCCCTACATTATTGGTTTTATCTACTAATGTTTTGTTGAGGGATTTTACATATATGTTTGTTAGAGATCTTGGTCTATAGTTTTTCTTTCTTATAATGTCTTTACCTGGTTTTAGTGTTGGAGCAATGCTGGTCACACAGGATGAATTATGAAATATTTCCTCTCTGTTTATGTTTTATGGAAGGGATTGTGGAGAATTGGTATACTATTTATTTTTTTTATTATTTTTTGCATAGAAGAACCGGGGTGCAGGCCAGAGGTGCAGGGGGTGAGAGGATTCACCAGAGACAGAGTGGGGAGAGGAACAGGCAGATTGACTGGGATACACTGCCTAGGGGAGCAGTGGGCGAGACAAGGAGAGGTCTGCTGCACCATATGGGTTAGCTCCCTGGATGGGCATCAAACTCAGGCTGTAGTTGTGATAGTGCTGAGGCTTAACCCTTAGGACACCAGGGAGGCCCTATATACTCTCTTTTTTAAATGTTTGATAGAATTAAACAAAAAACATCTGAACCTGGTACCTTCTCTTTTGGATGGTTATTAATTGTTGATTCAATTTCTTTCATAGAAGGAGTAGAGGGAAAAATAATTTTTTTAAAGATTTAAAAAAAAATTTTTGCATGTAAGTTGGGGTGTAGGCCAGAGGTGTGAGGCAGTGAGAGGGCTCACCAGAGACAGAGTGGGGAGCAGAACAGGCAGATCGACTGAAATACACTGCTGAGGGGAGTAGCGGGTGATGCAGGAGAGGTCTGCCTCGCCATGTGGGATTCTCCCCGGCCGGGCATTGAACTCACGCAGCAGCCGCTGACAGCTCCACAGTGCTACGCTAACTCTTTGCGCCACCAGGGAGGCCCAAGGGAAAAATAATTTTAAAAGTTTCTTTAATATAGTTTTATTCAGGTTACCTGGATTTTCTAGTATGTTGTGTTTGTTATTCAAGTTATGTGAATTTTGGCAGTTCTGTTGAATGCTGGACATTTTGTATTGTGTAAATTAAGTGAGGTAAGTGGGCTTTAGTGTGAGGATCTATGTTAATATGCTAACATTAATAAAGATGTTTGTGTGTGTATATACATATATTAAAAAAAAAAAAAGAAAAGAAAACCAACCCAGGGTGTGCTAGTGAGCAGGTCATCACTGGGTAACTGAGGACTGAAAACTGGTTTAGAACCTGCCTTGCAGTTGTTCCACCCTCAGGGAAAGGAAGATGGAGTAGTCATAAACCCACTTCTGCCACCAGTGGTTGAGAGCCACTCTTGGGGCATTTATGCCCACCCCACCCTGTGCTTCGGGATGCCCAAGAAAGTTTCAGGATGACAGCCCCAGGGGCTTGGAGGGGAAGCCACTGGCATGCACAAGAAAGGTGAGGGTCAAAAAATATGGGCAGGGCAGCCACACTGCTGCCTGACCTTGTTTATAGTTTGATTTTGTACTGCGAGCAACGTTGACTGTCTCATTATTCTTGGTTTATTTACTTTTCAATGCAGTGAGCCCGGGCATGGGGGTTCTGACGGCTTGGAGATAGCATGTCACCCCAGACAAAGAGGGAGCACAGCTGGCCCCTTCTGCGCTCTTTCAGGGCAGGGCAGGGCACTCCTGGCCATCATAAAGGAGCTCCTGGCGGATGGCCATAGAGAGGAAGTTGGTTTTTGTAATTGTTATCTGGAATTCTAACACGTTACATTGCAACAGAAAATAGTGAAAGGCAAGGTTAGGGCTCGGAGTTCTCAGGGAGGTGACAGAAGATTCAGAAAGTTCAATTCAGCTAGGAATGAAGCCAAGACACTATGCTTAGCCCTTGTTGAGAAGTCAAGCTGAGTTAATGCCAGGTCTGTCCGAGAAGACTGGGCCATTTATGAGTGGCTGTTGGCCAGCCCAGAAAGGTCAGGACAACAAAGGAGACATTTTGAGGGCCTCTAACACCAGAGAGGGTGGATTTTACCCATCAGCTGCCATACTAAGGCCATCCACTGAGAAAATCGCCTGCACGTTGTGCTTGAAGCAATGTGTTCTACCTGGTCAACTACTGTGAGCAAGTAGAACATTAGGCCCAATCTAGAAGGAAGGGCAAGGCCAATGAGACTGGGAGCCTCCTCACTCTTCCCATTTGTGTGGGCAGGTCCATCCTTGGGCAGAAGGAAGAGGCAGCTAATATACTGAGTAGACACAAGGAGCCCTCACTGGCAAGCCCTCCATGAAATAGGCTTTAACGGGGGCTGACAAGAGACAGCTGAAAGCCAGTCCTCCCACCACTGAGGGGGATAAATAGAAAGACGCACCACGGGCATTAGTATAGTGCCAAAGACGTGCCACCACTTCATGATTTCTTTAAATCGGTCCCTTGTTAGAAGACTTACAGGTCATACCACACAGGACAGATGTTGAGGTGCTGCTGTCATTGGCTCATTAGCATGGGTGAATGGGGGGCTTCAAGCAAGTTGCTACCCAGTAGTCCAAGACTCATCCTTCCAAGCCCTGCTCCCTTTTGTCTTCCTCCTCTAGGGTCAGATAGGCCTCGCCACTGGACGGGTGCACCCTGCATTCATCTTCTCCCTCCCGAGACTTTCACAGGCAACCCCACCCCCATCTCTTATATGTCTGACCCTGTCTTGCATCTGCTTCTTGGAGGACCTGATGAATTAACATAGCTAATCAGCAAACCTCTCTATGACTCAGTTCCCTTATTTGTTAAATGGAGATAATATAAGCCCTCTTCAGGGCTGGTTGAAGATCAATGTCAATCACTTTAGAAAAGTCTGGAGTCTGGCATCTTGCCTCACAAAAGCTCTCAGGAATCCCCAGCTCTTTGCCTCCTGCCCTCCTGTTCCTTCCCAGTGCCACTCTGTCTCTATCAAATATCTCGTAGCTCTTGCCAGGCTACTGAGGAGCCCCCGAGCCAACGTGGCCAGCTGGTGGCGCTCACATGCCCAGAAACAGCCGGCACTAGTATCCTCCAGCTTGGTCACTGACTAGCAGAGGCCTGTGGGAAACGCGGCCGGGGTGCAAACGCAGGGGTGGCTCCAAGAGGCGAAGCTGCACCCTCAGTCATGATGCTCCCAAAAGCAGGCAGTTTAAGGCACACGTTCATGGCTGCCCCGAGAGCCCCAAATCAGTAAACAGTGGCACTATGTTTTGACCTGAGGCCTTCGTGACTCAAAATCCCACTTTTTAAAAAATTTTTCCCACTGCACTATATGTCGAGGGTCTTGGGCATGAACTGGTAGCATCAGACAACTGAAGACAAACTTGACAGACTTCCCAATGCCACGAAAGCCTCCCCCCACACCAAGGAAGGCTGGGGAGCCCCCAGGAACGTCTTCTGAACCTTCTCAAATCATCTCTGTGGGCACACAGACCCCGCAGCACACATTTCTTTCTTTTTTTTTTTTTTATACATACAAGCTGGGGTACAGGCCAGAGGCGTGGGGCGGTGAGAGGGTTCACCAGAGACAGAGTGGGGAGCAGAACAGGCAGATCAGAAATACACTGCTGAGGGGAGCAGCGGGCGAGGCAGAAGAGGTCTGCCGCGCCACGTGGGATTCTCCCTGGCCGGGCGCCGACAGCTCCACAGCGCAGCGCTTAACCGCTGCGCCACCGGGGAGGCCCTACAGCACACATTTCTTTCTTTTTTTTTTTTTTTAAAGATCTTGTCCACCCTTTTATTTTTATTTTATTTTTTTTAAAAGATTTTATTTTTTATTTATACATACAAACTGGGGTACAGGCCAGAGGCGTGGGGCGGCGAGAGGGCTCACCAGAGACAGAGCGGGTAGCAGAACAGGCAGATCAGAAATACACTGCTGAGGGGAGCAGCGGGCGAGGCAGGAGAGGTCTGCTGCGCCACGTGGGATTCTCCCCGGCCTGGCGTCGAACTCGCGTCGCCGCTGCCGACAGCTCCACAGCGCAGCGCTCAACCGCTGCGCCACCGGGGAGGCCCCAGCACACATTTCTAACCTCGAAATCTAACTGGGGAACATGCATTTTTATGAAGAGATGAGAAAGAAGATTTTAAGTCCTATTAAAATTGTTTTTTCAATTCTCGCTCCTTCTTCCCACTCCCCACAAGAACACACAGCTCCAGAAATACTGACTGAGGACCGACTCGGGGCCAACCCCTCACTAGCACTGGGTACACCTATGTGGGATTTACAGAATGGTGGGAGAGGCAAAGATGAAGAAGTAGGGATGAAAAATTCTGGATAAGGTTATGACGGCAGGTTCGAGGTGCCTCAGAGAAAACAGGAGGGACATAACGGCGACAGGACTTGGCAATGAATGCCCCAAGCAATGAATGCCCCAGGGAGGACTGGCATTAGTGTTAGGTGACCTTAGGTCTGTCTAGCCCGAAGCACATGTTTCTGGCTCCCGGGAAGCCAGGCCCCTGCCCCTAAGTTCCCTTCCCTGGATGCTGTTTGCATCTTTCCGTGGGTTTGGCCCATCCTTTTTAGGAGACGGTGTTACTTGACTGAGATGTTTATAGCATTTGAAGTCTTAATCCCTTGCAGTCGACTTGAAAACACATAAATAAAATAAACACGCCACATGGTCCTAAGTTTATTTCTTTCCCCCAGGAATAAACGAGATGGAACCTTCCTATCAGCTAGCTGTTTCAGCTATCAGTGTCATGATTAAAACCCACGTTTTTTATGTTGCCAGTTGGGAAGATGGCAGAGGTGCGCTCAGATTATATTGTTTAAAGGCTGTAAAGCTCCCCTATCTCCTAGTTAAAAAAATGTTTACCTTTTGGTTAACTAACTGATTTTGAGGCTCACTTGTTATACCGCTTATTCAGGCTGGAAACCATTAAGCAAAATGTTAGCGCCTGGGATAAGAGATCACCATGTACTTTGTATGTCGAAAAGCTTCATTAAAAGAAGCCTGGCACGGATCTATAAGATGAACCTGAAAGCGAGATTTTTTTCTTTTACTAGCATCATCCTCTGACTATAGACATAATTGTGAGGCTGAAACGCCGTGTACAACAGACTCATGTAATCAAAACTCTCCAGAAGGCCTAATGCAGTATTTTATAGCCTTCACTAGCATGCTGAAAACCATTCATGGTTATCAGAAATCTCCCTAGAAGGGTAAAGAAATAGAAATGTCACTAAAAGTAAAAATGCCACATGCATGAACATTATAATCAATGTAACTGACAAGTCTGACCACTTCCTTCCATTATGGAATAGACAATAGTAACTATTATACAGTTACTTGATTCTTTTTTATCTCCAGGAGGAAAATAAATGGGACCATGAATTTCAGCTTCACTGGAATTTGGACAAGCTTCCTCTCTAGTGCAATTTCAACTTACTTTCATAAGAACGATGTAGAGAGTTAAAATTTTATTCACACATTAATAACTTGTTCTTACATTGAAGCTGCCTTTTTAAAAAACTGTACTTCAAAACTCTAAAGATTCTTCCCGGAAAACCCTGTTAGAACTAAGAGACAAATTCAGCAAAGTTGCAGGATATAAAATGAACACACACACAAAATCAGTTGCATTTTTACAAACTAACAAATGGAAAGGAAAGGAAGGAAAGTTCACTTACAACAGCACCAAAAAGAATTTAAAAAGTTAGGAATAAATCTAACCAAAGATGAAAGACTTGTACACTTAAAACAATTTTTCACAGGGAAGTTCAAGGTCATTTTGATATCTTAAACCTTCCTGGAATATAATGGGAATTTTCCCAGAAATAGCTAACAGTCCAATGGTCTCTACAGTTTTTGAATTTACAATCTAGACTTGAAAATGCATCTAACATTTGAGGGTCTTCCACCCCAAAACATGTACCACGTGTTTTCTACGTGCTAAGCATCATGTGAGGTGTTAACAATCTTGATCATTTAAACCTACGATGGTATTAAGAATCATCTCCACCTTGTGAATGACAGAACTGAAAATCAGAGAATCTTCTCCAAATTCACAGAGTTAGCTAGCCAATGCTTGTTAAAGATGATAGAGAAGAGTTTGTTCAAAAAAGAGGTTCCTGCAAGGGGGGTGTTGCAGAAGGAGAGAAAAACAGGGCTCAACTTCAAATAGCACAAGCGCAGGCAGCGATGTAGGCAAGCAGCAAGGTGGCGTCAGTGAGTGGAAAATTACGAAGAAGAAATACCAAGACTGGGGGTTCCTGCTAGCCTGACTCATCAGGATTCTTGCTGAAAGCAGAGATATCGATGGTGGGGACTGAGAAATTGGATAAGATATTGAAAAAACCAGCATCGAGGGCGGGAGTAGTTTGCTAAACTGACTCTGCAGGATTCTTGCTAAAACTGGACTAAGCAGACCAAGGACTAAGATGGAGGCCTAGTCAGAAAGAGACCTCTGAGGAGCCTGACTCAAGTTGGGTCAGGGAGAGAGATTTTGTCATCCCTTGAGATGGAGGTGGTGGCAGCATAGTGGATTGAGAAGGGTGACAGATGTATGCCTAAGCACGGTGTAAGGAAAGGGGCAAAAAAAAAAAAGGTCAGGTGAGCGAGCAATGATGGAGGAAGGACCTACTCCCAGAAATTCCCAAATGTGGCACAGCCTGAAAAGGCTGGAAAAGGTTTGCTCTAAGACACCAGATGTAAGAATGGGGTACTCTGTGGGTCTGTAGATCTGGATAGCAATCCCCTTCCTTCTTTGCCTGTATCATCCACAGTTTCAGCAGATCTGACAACAAATTCAGGGTCAAAAGCTGATTGCTGGGTGATTCTGTTTGGCGGACACATGGCGTTCAGATTTCTTCATCGCCCTCCGATCTTCGCCCTTCCCCCACTCCACACCCTTTGTCTTGAGGGGAAGTAATTCCTCTTGCCATAGTGGGGTCTGCTTCCCCAGCCCGTTGCTACTGCTCTTGGCCTCATGGAACCCTCTAGCCGATGGGGTGCTAAAAGACGCGATGCGAGCAGAGGCTGGAAATGCACCCTTGTGGTTGGCCTTGTTCTGCTGTGTTTCTGCCAGTTTTGTGAGCACGGCCTGCTAGCTCTAAGAAGACTAAGACTCCTAGAATAGACCTAGACCCAAAAACCAGTACAGTCAAGGCTACTCTGGATATGCCAACTCCCAGATGCATGAGGAAGAATAAGGCACTGTTTTTCACAGAAAGAATGAGCTTAATTGTGGCAACAGCTAACGGACACATAAGACTCGAGCAGAAGAAGAGGCAGCACCTGAAAAGGCTGCTTTTCAGGTGGCATGCAAGCTTGTGCATGCGTGAGGTGTGGGGCTGCACCCTGAAGGAGGTCTCGGCATGCATCCGTTGCTGTGACGAGAAGCAACGGTCCCCCCAGCGCCTCCGCATCACAGCCCACGGGACCTGCATTTACATATGTACCGATACCAAGGGCATTTCTGTGCTCGTCTGTTTTTTAAACTGGAGCACAGTGGCTTCCACAATGCCCACAACAGGGATGTTGTGATACTTCTACCTGGTTTGTTTCTCAGTGGTTGACGCCTAAGAACCCAGTGTCCCCGGTTATTCATGTGTAACTGGAAGCTTCGATGGCATAGGAGCAGCTGAGTGGCTCTGGGGTCAGCGCAGTCGTGCGCTGGCAGTGTTGCCAGAGCTGATGTTCCATTTTCAGGACTGTTGCCAGAGGTTAAAGGCAGTCGTCATTATTAGAAATAAAACTAAATGACATAAACGCGCACGTACACGGGATGTCACCGTGCAGCTCACCCACGCCCTCTGCCCCAGGGCCCATCCTGTGAGGTCGCCATTGACGCACATCACCTGACTGTGCACGCATGCTCCTTATGGTCCCTGGACTTCTCCAGTGCTCAGGCCTGGCGGCTCAGGGCTTGCACCCCAATGCAAGCATGCACCTGATGGCAGCAAGAGGTATCTTCTTTGGCCCTGTCCTGTTCCTGTTCAGGACACTTGACTTGGCCTGTAAACCTCAGGTCCTCCTTGGTCTGGGTCTTGTCTGGCTCTGGGAAACCCCCTCCCAGAGCACCGCCTCTCCTCCCATATCCACCCCAGTGGGGATTTTCAGGCACTCCAAAGCGCTGGAGGCTGACTGCCTGTCCTGATGAACACTATTCACAGTTAATTTGAATCTCTAACCTCTAACCCCACATCGAACTTTTTCCTATTAATCCTAATCCCAACCTCTAACACAAAGCCAAATCTGACCCCAATGGTTACCCAAATCCTTAATCCTAATCCAAACACCAAACTCAAGCCCCAACTCTCTCAACCCCAAGCCCCATCATGTAACTTATCCTTAACCTCACTCTAACTCAACCCTAACATGAGACTCTAGTTCCTAACCTTCACCCCCTGCCCTAACCCCAGCCCCAGCCCTTTCTCCAGGACACTGCTCGGCCGCAGCAACTCCTTCCTACGCCCCCTCTTAGGATCGGTGGCTTTTCTAGAAGGACTAGCTACTTCCCAGCACTCTACAGACCAGGCTAGGCCAAGCAGCTTGAAACTCTTTGCTGCACACTTGGGGGTTCCTCCAAGTAACTGAGACATTTGGGCCTCATTTTCCAACCCCAGGTCATTCCCCAGCCCCATCCTGAGACAGGCTGGCAAACTTCAGTCACCTGGGGAGTTAGTTCAGGCAGAAAAATTCTTCCTTCATCGTGTTCACTAAACTAGGCATCTCGAACTATGGAGTCAGCCTGCCCAGCCACTTAACTCCCAGGGTAACCTTGGGCAAGCTACTGAACTTCTTCATGCCTCCACTGCTTCCTCTAAAATATGGGGTTTAATAACCTCACCTCTTTCCGAGTGTGTTTGTGAGGATTAAATGAGTTAAGACATAAAAAGCACTAAGAACAGGACCTGGCGCTACAGTAACCACCAGTTAAGTGTTTACTTTGTTAACATTAGTATGGCCATTTTAAAAAGTACACATTTTCCTCTTCAGAGTCCCACTTGCTTTTATAATGAAGGGGTCAAAAAAAATCCCCCAAATGCAATATGTTTACTTTGGAAATTTTACAAAGAACAGAGAATTATTAAAAAAGAGCAAAAGAGGCCCCCTCCAGCCTGTTACTTCCACTTTGAGGACAAAGGATAATTTGACTTTGCTAACAGTCTGCATTTTAGATTCGCAATCACTGCAGCCCTCCCCAGCCAGGCAGAATCACACTTTGATTTTATTTTGCTCTTGGCTCTCAACTCTAATTCCAAGCATAACATGGGGTCGCTGTGTGTTTGTCTTTCCTGCTAGGTTGGAAGCTCCTGGAGGTGAGGAACAGTGTCTCTTTAATTTCTGCATTTCCCGGAATGCCCAGCGCCGCGCCAGGCCTGGGAAGATGCCTTCTCAATGAAGACTAGCCTGGTTTCCTGCAGCTGTACCATTTCAGAATTTTGTTTCATCCTCAGATATGTAGGCTGCTGCAGAACTATCTTTGAAATAAAATGTGAGGCGAAAATAATCCTCCCTCCCTTCTTGAATTTGATGGAATCCTGCACAACCTCTTTCCACTGATCTTAGAAAGACTGCTAGCCTCTATTGCGTAATTTCAAACATTTTTTCCACAGGGTATACGTGGCTCAATAAAGTGGTGATTTTCCACTAGCAGGTACAGAAATGAAAAGCGGGCCGGCCAAAGCCATGTTCCAAGGAATATGGCGTCTGCTCTGAGCGTATTATTTCTGCTAGCTGCCTGCCAAACACCACAAACCAGCGAGGCCCCTTTCCCAACACACATAGCTGTACCGTCACCTGCATCGTTCTGTCTCTTAAGTAGGCAGACCAAGGGGAAGAAAGTGCAGCCCAGACCAGTAAAATTAGAAGTAGAAACGTGAGATGTAATGCAGCACGAATATGGGTTTTTTAAGAAACTGATTTTAAAGAAAAATTCGGACGGAGCAACAAAGGACAGAAGAAACATGTCCATTTCAGGGATGACCCTTGCGTTCCTTTCTAGCCGCTTCTGCCCCCTCCTTTCCCTTTGATCTTCTTTCCAGCTGGCTTCATGTTGACAGCAGAGAAAGTTGGTCTGACTGAGCTTTTCACTTCACCAAGAGACCTTTATTGACATCTCCTTGCAAACTAAATATTCTTATTGAAAGTGAAGTAGGGAGCAGGAGAAATCGAAGAATGAGTGTGCAAGTTTACAGTCCAAGAGAGGAAAAGACTCTTCCCCCAAATTATGAGCAGCTTCTAAATCACACAGAGCACCAGCAGAAGCAGAAAATATATGTATGTTCATGAAAGAAATGCTTATGCATTTTATAAACTTATGCATCTGCCTCCAAAAGCTGCTAATTAAGAAGTAGAAGAAAGTAATCAAGGTTTGACTCTATATGCCAAAACCCAGCAAAGTGCCAGGGCTGTCTTGTCATCGGTGTTTTTCCTCCCCCATAATAGATTCTCTTCCCTCTTCCACAAGCATTTTACCAGGCTATGTTTAGAATAGACGTCAGAGCTGGGGAACCAACTCCCAAAGCAAGACTTTCCCAAGGGTGCCATCTGGTGGTGTTTTTGTGTATTACGATGTTACTTCCCTCCGATGTAGAAACAGCTAGAAACAAGGGGCAAAGAACTTGAAGTCAGTCTTGTCATGATTTAAAAAGTTGAACCTCTGAAACACGATACTGGGTCATGTGCAGCAAGTGTCAAACACACAGCTGCTGAGATAAAGTGCTGCCACAAAGTGGAAATCACACATTGGACAACCGGAAGTCTTGGGTCAGCAGGTTTCAAGAATTAGCACACGCTGACCCTTCTTTTTTTATATCTAGTCATGAAAATGTTTACAAAAGACAACAGGGGAGAGGTTTGTGGAAATGTAATTTCTTTTTTTTTAAAGATTTATTTATTTATGTATACAAGCTGGGGCCAGAGATGCAGGGCGGCGAGAGGGTTCACCAGAGACAGAGTGGGGAGCAGAACAGGCAGATCGACGGAAACACACTGCTGAGGGGAGCAGCGGGCGAGGCAGGGGAGGTCTGCCATACCATGTAGAGTGCCATACCAGCAGCGGGCGAGGCAGGGGAGGTCTGCCAAACCATGTAGAATCTCCCCGGCCGAGCGTCCAACTCGCGTCGCCGCAGCCAACAGCTCCACAGCGCAGCGCCTAACCGCTGGGCCACCGGGGAGGCCCGGAAATGTCATTTCTAAGGCAAGGATGCAAAGTAAGAATTCCTCCAGGTGCGGATTGCTTAACCTGGGGACCATGATCTACATTAGGGCAACTGAACTTGAAACTGAACATGAAAAGTGCTATGTTGGCACATACGTGCATTTTAATAGACAGAGGAATCAGTGTTTACCAGATTCTCAAAGGAGTCCATGGCCTAGAAAAGGGTAAAAACCGATACTTGCAATGCTGACATCGTGCACCTCATAAGGAATTCCCGTCTACCGCAGCCTCGACACGTTCCTTACTTTGGACTTTGCTGTGGAGACATCCCAGCTTCGAGGCAATTTTTCAATGGTAACCGCTTCCCAGAACGTAACCCCACCAGCTCAGCAGCTCAGCTCCACTGTACCCCACTGCACAGCACGGTCCTTTCCCAAGCACCCCTCCCACAGGTGCCGCAGCTTAGACGTCCTGCCTCTAAGACGTGCCACAGCCAGGCTGAACCCACCCGGCAGCTTTCATTTCCCACGGTTCCCAGCTCCTCTGTGTCTCAGGTCCCCTCTCCCTTGCTGAGACAAGGATTCTTTGAAAACTTGACATACAAAACTGAACGCACTGCCCATCCCCCATGACAGCCCCTTCCACCCACGGATTGCCTGACTGGAACTTGCTCAAACCACCCAGGGCCTCTTCTGTCTTCGCACCTACCTCTCGTTTCACAAAAGACTTCCCTCTCCCCCTTCATAAACAATAATAAAAAGTGGGGACCCCACCAGGGGTCATGTGGGCCTTCCTGCTTTTTGTATCATTTTACTCGCCCCAAGCCCATCGAGCCTTTCCTCTTTTGATTTGTGGTTCAAGTACAGCATAAAAACTGTCTTGTTAGCACTACTGTCGTCCTCAAATATGAGCTTATTCTCGTCTTTGGGTTTCTAGTCCGAGAACTGTATGCAGCTTAGCAGTTAGGTTTCTGTTTCTCTGCATAGCCCTTTGAACTCACAGCTCTGGAAGAGTCCTCTCTGTGGCCTTGACGGCACGCTGCGATCGCCCCATCTTCCCCCCCATCTTCCCTCTCAGTTTGCGGGTCCCTTCCACTTTTGTTGATGCTGAGCTCACGCATCGGCAGGGCTCCCAGGGGAGCCAGGCTTCTTTCTTTCTTTCAGATTTTAAATGCATTTTCTTACGACCAACACAGCTGACCTTCTCTGACCCTTTAAACCCCTTCTCCTTTATGCAGGAACTCAACAGCAACGGTTTTGCCCACCCCTCCCCTCGTTTAAAATCCACTCACAGCCTCACAGGGTGAGCCAAGCCCCTTGCTTCCAACACACCATCTCCATCTGCACCTCAAAGCATCTGCTTATGCTGATCAGGCCTGCTAAAGCCACCCCCTAAGCAGCCCTGGGGAGTCAGGACAAAGTTTCTGCACAGGTGCAAAATGACCTATGAAAACGGAACCTGACAGGGCCCTAAAGGCGGGCCAGCGTGAGGAGAGCCTGGCCCAGACTTTCCCCCTCACTTCTTTTCCCCACCTTGGCTGCGTCATTCTCTACAACACCTACAGGAGATGGTAGTTCAGTATTACGCGTTTGCTTTGGAGGGGCTTGTGTGCACAGCATAGAGAGCAAAAGCCCCGACCACAAACCTCTGTAGACACGGGCTGGCTGAGGCGATAGCACTGACCCGGACGGCCCGAGCGCGTGTGGCGGCGGTGGCGGGTCCTTCAGAAGCACTTAGAAGGGGGATCCAGGAGCCCGCAGTTGCCACAGGCAGTGTATCCGGCGGGGCCTGCAGGAAAGAGAAGGGGCGCTCAACGTGCAACCCGGCAGCATTTAATAAAGAGACTGTGTACCAAATGAGGGCAGGCTTGTTCAAGGAAATCAACAAGGGATGCTGTCGCACCCCAGGGCCAGTGACGAGGAAGTCACCACACACCCGGGGGAGAGATCTTGGGGGGGAGCAGCCACTGGATCTGGTGGAAGCTATAGCTCTGAGAGAGCACTGCCTGGAATGTTCTCTCGTTTATTCTTCCTTCATTCCTATCATCTGTTTGTTCATCCAGCAGTAGATAGTAAGAGTCTCTTTTCCTGTGAGCTGTACCCTCTCTCCCATCACCCGGAAGAATATGCAAGAGATAAAGACACCAGCAGAGAGAGACCCAGAGAGGGGAGAGGGAGTGGCAGTGTCCTTCTGTGTCTTTTGACCTCTTAGAAGCCAGAAGACAATGCCCTCTGGACATGCCATCATCCTAAGCCAACAAGTGTCTCTTCTTGCTTAAAGTGACTCAAATGGATTTCTGTGACTCATACTAGAAATGACATAGCACGAAGGCCCTGATGAACAGAAAACACACAGCCCGACAGGTACCCCAGCCACACACTCCAGGTAGTCAGCCCCAGTCTTCGAGTCTCCATCCTTAGCAACGCCATTTACAGAAATCTGTAATCTCTCCACCACCACCACCACCCCCCAATTGCTAAATCATTGTGCTATTCCCTACGGTATATGAGAGGAAGCCATTTTAGTTGAAAAAAAATGAATTTAGATCAGTTAAGCAACAATGTGAATATACTTAATACCATAGGACTACACATTAAAAAAGTTTTTTATGGTCTATTTTCTGTCATATGTATTTTTACCAGAATTGAAAATTTAAAAATACCTAAATAACTATTTTTTAAAGATATATTTATTTTTGCATACAAGAGCTGGGGTGTAGGCCAGAGGTGTGTGGGGGTGAGCGGATTCACCAGAGACTGAGTAGGGAGCAGAACAGGCAGATCCACTGAAATCCACTGCTGAGGGGAGCAGCGGGCGAGGCAGGAGAGGTCTGCTGTGCCATGTGGGAACCTCCCTGGCCAGGGATCAAAGTTGTGCTGCAGCGGCTGCCTATTGCTTCATAGTGCTGAGACTTAACCCCTTGTGCCACCAGGGAGGTCCCAAATAAATAACTTTAGATCAGCATACTATTAAAGATGATACTATAATTTCCATTTTAATGTATTCTTTAATAATATTCATAATATGTAAGGACAAAGTTTGACTTTTCCCCATTTAACAAGTGATGTATGCTGCTTAATTTTTTTAATTAAGTATGCACGAAAGAGCATAGTTTATCTACAAATTCAAAATGACACATTAATATTGTGTTTGGGTAACAAATGTGTATTAATATGTAGAATGAAATTTAACTATGTGTCACAGCCCTCCAAACTGCTTCCATGACCTGATATTTGGAATTCTTAAATTTTGCACTTAAAAAAAATCAATTACTTTATTATTATAATTTTCATGTTTGGTTCCTAAAAGAGGAGACACGAACACTTTCTGGCTGATATTTGCAAGTACTTCTCCAGAAATAACACACTGTGGGTTTGGATAATTTTATTCCCCGTAAAGGAACAGCCAAATTGAATAAAAAATTTCTCCTTTTAACTTTTGTTTTGAAGAACTAGAGATATCTTGATGTTATTACCAAGTGATAATATGGATATACCTTACAAATCTGAGGTGAAAATCCAGAATTATTGTGTCCCTCATTTAACTCATTCCATTTTTTTTTAACCATCTTAACCATGTTTAAGGGTATAATTCAGGAGTCATTCTATTTTAAAACAGTGTTCTGGATGTCTCCTCTCTTTAACCAATAATTCATCGCTTCAAGAGATTGAGGCAAAATAATCTAAAGCTATATAAAGATGAAAATGCCACCATAGCAGGCCAAGTAGCCAGCTGGGCAAAAAACCTCCCAAGTGGCTGATGTCCCAATAGGCCCAGCTGATCACGAAGTGCCCAAACACCTAGTCGAGGCCTCTCCAACAGAAATGAGAACAGACTGCATTCTCACTTTTAAAAGTCCTGAAGGACGGGGCTTCTCTGGTGGTGCAGGGGTTAAGTGCAGCACTATGAAGATATCAGCAGCCACGGCAGCACCCTGCCAGGGAGCTGACCCACATGGCGCAGCAGACCTCTCCTGCCTCGCCTGCTGCTCCCCTCAGCAGTGGATTTCAGTGGATCCGCCTGTTCTGCCCCCCACTCTGTCTCTGGTGAATCCTCTCACTCCCTGCACCTCTGATCGACACCCCAGTTCTTGTATGCATAATAAATAAATCTTAAAAAAAATAAATAGAAATATTGAAGGTGAGAACACTTTCACAACCCTCTGGACATTCTTAGTACAGAAACTGAAGTTGGAAATCTTGGATTCACATCCTGGTACCCCTCTCTCCCTAGCTCTGACTCTGAGCGAGTTACTTACTTTTCCTTTTCTGACGCTTACTTTGTGTACAGTCATGTCTCACTTAACAGCAGGGATGCGTTCTGAGAAACACATCCTCAGGTGATTTTATCATTACATGATTTCATTGATGTTCCAATGTCATAAGAGTGTAATGACACAAACCTAGACAGGACAGGCCACCACACACCTAGGCTGTGTGACATAGTCCCTTGAAGCCCTGTGGTAGATGTGGCCTGTCATTTACCATAATGTCATTAACGTGAGTGTCCCTAGAAGTGAGGATTTAAAATAGCTACCAAAAAGAAATAAAGATCTTCCTGTTGGGGGGAAAGGACGTCCTGAACAAACTCCACAAACAGGTTTTATGGACCCCACCCCCACCTCAGACCAAGGAGATGTAAGACACATCAAGGACTACACACAAGGACTACAAATCCCATAATGTCATCACCACCAAAGGGAGGACTGCTGGGAACTGAGGGTAGAGTTCAGCAGCCATGTTTGGTATGTAACTAGACATGTGGGCCTTGCGGCGGGGGTGGGGGGGGTGGGGGGGTGTGTCTCTTGGCTTTTTGCCAGCTTTCAGCGTGCTATTGGGGTTCCAGCTCAGCAGAACTGGTAGGACACATTCACCAATTTATATCACTCTCTTTCTCCCTGAGTTATTCTTTTCTTCATTTCCCCTTTTTTGTAAATAAACCCTTTATTACCCTTTTTGCATGTACCTACAGTTGAGTCTCATTATAAGTCCCTTTTAAGCACGTGGGTGAGGACCCACAGTCAGGCCAACTCACACTGGAGTTGCCCCGGAACATTCCTACCCAGTGAGCTTGACCAGATCACAATCTGGGCACACCACAGTCAGGTGCAAAGACGGGAGAAGGGCAGCATGGAGTAGGCTGAAGCTGCTTTCAATTCAACTTACTGTAGAACCAGCAGCTGGGTAAACGCTTCACAAAGGATAAATGGGCTCATGGTCCCAATGAGTGAACAGATAACACTTGTCAAAGCAGCTCAAACAGAGAGGGGAGCCTGCCAGGTCAGAGGAACAAAGAACCCACCCTCCGTGTCTCAGTAAGCTGGGGTAGGGCTATGGCACCACAGCGCTGGTTTTCCACTTGTGGTCCCCAGACTGGCATTTCTGACCTGGGTATTTGGAGAAAGACAGATTCTTAGGCCCCAGACCTACTGAATGAACCTGGAACTCTGGGGCTGAGGCCCAGCGATTTGGGTTTTTCTAAGCCCTCCAGAGGACTGTGATGCCTGCTCAGCTGTGAGAACCCGGTGCTGTGCCCTCAGGCAACTATCTGCATGAGCGACTTCTGTGTGCCCCTTTCTCTCCTGGGCCTGTAACCACCCAGGGCTGCAGGAAGGATAAAAACTCTCCGGGGTCAGAAATGCTGCGTTATCTGCACCAACAAACAGAAAGTATTTGTTGCTCTCAGGAGTGATGCCAGGACAGAAAATGAACTGGTTCTGCCTGGACACTGAGCGGTCAGAGTTGAACATTCCCTGTCCCTGTGGCCTTTGAAGTCACCCACCCCTCTAGATGTGAAGGAGGGGAGAGGGCAGGTCAAGGGCCCGCTAGCCTAGAATCTGCCTGGCCCCCTGGCTTCAGGAACATCTTCCTGGTTTGCTCTAAGCAACACTGCCCAACAGAACTTCCTCTGAAGATGAAAATGCCCTATAATCCATGCCAATCTGCACCATCCAGTACAGGAGTGAGTGGCACATATAACACCAGACACAATGGCTAGTGCCACCGGGGATTAATTTCTCGCCTTAATGTGAATTAATTTCTATTTGACTAGCCACATGTGTGACATTGGTATGCTAAACAATTATTCGTTCTTTACCTCAACTTCAAATGTAACTGGCAGCCGTGTACTTCTACTTGTGCAATCTCACACCCTCCTTTCAGATTCTCTGTGACACTGACCTTGACTGCGCCAACAGAAAGTGTGATGGGCGGCTTCTCTACTCAGACCACAGGGAGCAGATGTGACCTTCTCTTGCCCAGAAGGGACACCTGGCTGATCTTTTTTCGAAGATAATTTTCAGAAGAATAATGGCTGAAAAAATGAATATAATTAATGACTAAAAAGACAAAGATGTGCCCTCCTTTGTGTGGTTTTCTCTGCAGCTGATTCCATCCCCCACAGACACTCACAATTGGGAAAGCGAAGCATCCCAGAGAGCCTAATGGAGGTGAGAATTCTGAGCTTCGGCCAAGGTCTTATGTGCTAGGACGGTGGTGGGGAGAAATGGTATCTGCAGGTCATGCTGCCAAGGGCAAGCAAACCTAATCACCTCAGTCAGTGACTGACTACCACACGAAGGGCATCATGGGAAGTGAAAAAAAAAATAAGACCCAGATTCTTTCCTTATGAAAATACTTACGCTTTGCTTCAAAAATGAAGCCCAAAAAAGTATAGCAACTAGACTGTCGCCAGTTCTCTCAGGAAGACTTGATAAGATTTTCCCAATAACCCTACGATTTCAAGATGCAATCAAACAGAGGGGCCACTCCACCTCCATTCACTCTAGTCCGCACTTTCTGCTCCTTGACACTGATGAGAAAGCCGTTCCTGAGGCCTCCCAGCTAATCTTTGGTAGAGTAAGATATTTGACAGTTACTTATTAAGCAGATATTTGATAACTAGAGGAAGGGAGTTTGAAATTGGACCCCTTCCCCAAGATTAGCAAAGATGGCACACATGGTATTTTTGTCAAGTAAATGGCAGGTTGAGTCTTCTAAAACCCAGGCTCTCCTGATTCCAAGAATGTCGAGGTCAAGGAGTAATAGTTTTTCTCTTTTTTAACCTAACAAACACAGGCGGTGGGTTTCAAACAAACCTTAATAGCATTGTGTCTAGGCCATCACCTTTGAGCTTTTCCTATTTTGCCTATTGCCTAAAATACTCACATGTATAATATATATATAGCTTTGGGGATCTGGTAACTTGGGAACCAATGGGTCCCCAGCAAGAGATTATTAGGTGATGCAATTGCTCTCCTTCCTCCTCCACTCGCCAGTGTCTTCCTCTGTGTTTTCTGGCCATTTCACTAAAAAAAGGTATTGACTCTGGGAGGCTATTGGCACTCTGCCCAGAGAACCCACATTTTGAAGGGGCTTCTCTAAGAATAGCTTACGTTTAAATTTGGAAGTAGGGCATTCACCCTAGAGGGCTGCCATGTGATTGGCACACAGAATGGTTCTCAAAGTGTGGGTGCTTCCTGGTCCAGCCACTGCAGTGGCTGAGACTCTTTAAGAATGCTCCTTCTGGGGCTCACTCATGCAGGCTTACCTGGATGACTTCAGTTACCCGAGTATTCTTTCCTTAAAAAAAAAAAAAAAAACTACCTTTCATGCTTCTCTTTCTTTCTGCAGAAGCAGAGTACCCTTCTCAGGGTCCCATTAAGGCCTTTCCCCAGAGGGGAGAACAGTGGTTCTCTAAGTGTGGTTCCCAGACCTGAAGTGTAAACCTCCCAGCAGAAGTTGTGATTGTGCCATCATAGGCCACGCCCACCCAGACCTATCCTGAGGGTGAAGCTGGGCCATCTGTGTTTCACCAAGGCCCCAGTGACCCCGACACAGTGAAGCTTGAGAAACAAGAGACAAGGATTGCCCCCCTCGTGAGCCTATCCAGTGGCTTGCATTTGCCCCGAGATGCTAAGCAGCCGCCACAGGCCTGCCCACCAAGCCCTGTGAGCAGTTTATAAATCCGTGGGATTTCACGTGTGTGCATGCGTGTAAACTTTAACCTAAAAGATTAGTGATGAATTAGCATCTCAATGGGGTTACACCACACTTGGATCTAGGCACACCTCCTCCCCAGGGGCTCTCTCTCCAAGCCTCCTTCTCCTTCCTGCCAGATGAATTGTGCTAACCCCCACAGTATGCATTTCCCCCCACTAGCTCCCCAATATTTACCGAGTTAACTCTCTATTTCTCATCTGGGATTCGAGACCGAAACTCTAGATTCTAGAGTGAACCACATCAAATTGCCATTTTAACTGGTCAAACATTAGCAGTCTCAAGTGGTCCAACCAAATACAATCAACTTCATATTTAATTTATTATGCTTCTCTATAGTTTTTCCATTTCCATATTATAAGATTTAAGCTTTTGGGGATTATAATGCTTAATCTTGAGACCACCAGTCCCAAATGCTGGTGAAAATGTTCCATCTTCCCCTACAGCTCCAGACAAGCTGACACTATTGTGTAGTATCATAAAATTAGAATTGGGAACATTTACTCAACTATTTATTCTATTCCTCTGGCCAGTGTGGAGGTTTGAATAAAAGGCTAGGATCCTGTTTTGTTTTCTGTAACTGTTTCAGTTTCACTATAAAACTGTCCTTGGAAGTGTTATTTGTAAAGAAATCTCTATCTGGATATCAGAGTTTGTTGCTATTTCTTGTAAAGTAAAATGTATAAACTCCTAAAGGTCCACAATTCTGATGGATCATTTTATTTAATAATGTCTTGCTCAGGTGATGATACTCATACTTAAACTTTTCAATTCTGTTTTCTGCAAAGTGACAAATATGTCAGAGTTCTTTGTTAACTGGAAGAAAAGCTTTAAAATTTCTTTCTCTTCCTTTAGGCATGAAAGTGTTACAAATCCCATCCTAAATCTGTTGGATTCCTTATTTAAACAGTGGAGTCTGTTTTATTTAAATGACCAAGCAGATCCACATTGCGGCGCCATCCTGTCACTTCGGCCCTTTCACTTGCCCTCTGTGCTTACGCTGCACTCTATGTAGACAGCTCTGTATGTGCCCGTCCGTTTCTGCCTTTCTTTTGCTAGCTGTCCCTCTGCCTACGAAGCCCTCTCCCGTAACTATGTCAACCTTTCAAAATCCAACTCAAGATCTCTTCAAAGATCACCTCCTTTGTGGGACCGTCCCCAATTCTACCCAGCAAGATTTATTTTTAATGATTTTGTTACAGTGCAGGGAGCAGGGCACCCCAGAACCCCCAAACCTGCCCAAGCTAAATAGGTTCTGCCATCTGCCCATCAACACAAAACATGTAAGACCTTTAGTGGAAAGAAACTTTAATACAATTAGAAAAGACAGAGAATATAGTTTCAAATCAAGCACCCAATGTTACCCAACACCTCGTGGGTAAAAGTCCACCCAAATGGGATTGGCCCAAAGTAGGGCCCGAAAGCTGCCACAAGTCTAAAACACCTTTCAGCAAGGACCCATAGAAAAGGGTCAGAAACAGCCAGACAATTCTGGGAGTTAAAGAGCAAAATCAAAATCAAGATCAATGTTGCCATTGTTAAGCTCCCCACGGGGCTCTCACCCACATCTGTCTCAACCAGTCCAGGCCAGTGCAGCTTCTTTCCATGTCTCTGTACCTTGTGCCTCTAATCGCTCTCCAGCCTGCTTCCTTCCTTCTCTGTCTCCTGTTTCTCTCCCCTTCTCTCTTCTCCTGCTCAGCTCCACCCTCCCTTGGGTGGGGCAGGGAACCTGGAACACTCCTTTTTTCCTCGGGACCACCCTGTGACAGTTTTTGCCATCATCTTGACTGATAGTCATTTGTATATTTGCCTTCTCTCTCCAAGTAGACTTGCCCTTATTCGGGATTAAAGGGAACTGCTATACTCTCCCCTTTCATTGAAAGTAAAATCTTGCATGTGAGCATGCCCTCAATCATCAAAAAAAAAAAAAAATCACAATGAAGAAAGCTCCTGCAACTAATGTGAAGGGTCATCTTGATTTCTAAAACTGAAGCACGCTCTTCCGCCTCGTGGGAGGTCAGCTGCTCAAATACCTTGAAGATTCTAGGGCCTGATTCCTGTCACTCTCTTCAACAACACACTGGTAAGAAGTTTCAGTGATTTCGTATCCAGGTAGGTGACCCTGGGCCTCCTCTCTACCTGTTTCCCAGCTCCCACAGGTAAGCTGCTCAGTGCTTTAACCCTCGACTCATTACCAGCAGGCACAGCCCATAATCTCAAATTCCAACGCCCCACTCTCCAAACAATGCCAAAAACTAATGTCAAAACAGCAGCACTTATTTCTCGAAGAGTAAGAAGGTTCATAACCCTAAATAACACTTTTTAAAATCATCCCCTCCCCCCTCCACTTCTTACTTCCAGTGGAAGCTCCACACCTAAGAGCCACTGCGAGCCCAAAAGCGATCCAGCTGGGGGCTGAGGGGATTTGTTTTGAAGATCCATTTGCATAACGCTTTACATAATTCTGAGAGCAACACTCTTCCATACCAAAGAATGCCTCTCCCCTCGCAGCAATTATCGGGGAGGAGAGGCAAAGCTTCCCAAGTCGCCCCTGCCTTCCCACTGACTCCCTACTCGTCTGACGTTAAGCTCTACAGAAGTCTTCCGGAACTTGCCTGACGCTGGAAACCAAACACACGGGGTGCTCGCACACCCTGAAGACGCCAACCAGCCAGCAGACCTGTCCTCTCAGAGGCCTAAGAAACAGCCCAAATGGCCCCATTGTTACTCGGGGTGTTCCCTTCAACTATGTAAATACGAGAGGATGGGGAGGGGAAGAGAGGGTCGAGGGCTCCTGCGGAGAGGCTGCTTTCTTCTGGGGCTAAAAGGGAAGGAGAGGGGAGAGGAGGCGTGCAGATGCTCCCCAGCTCCCGAGTGGGGGGCGGGGAGCCTAAGAGCCCCAGGAGGAGGGCAGGGAGGCCTGCAGGGGGGAGCCGACTTCCACCTTCCAGCCAGGCCTGGCTGAGCTCGACGGAGCCACAGGCCCAGCCAAGGAGCCCTGGGAGCTGCTGGGGAAAGGATTCTAGCAGGAATTTAAGAAATAGTCTGCAGCGTGGGCTGTGCATGAACTGGAGTCTGGAGCCCTCTTGTGGTCCGGAGATTATGGGAAGTGCGCGGCTCAAAAGGGACGAGGGCTAGAGTGCCTGAAAAGGGGAACATCTCTCCATCCTTCTGGGACCCCACAAGCGTCAGGGTTCGAGACAGGTTCCCAAGGGTCCGGATGGAGGAACACTGGTGTTAAAGGGCCGTGCAGAGATGGGAGACAGAAACTGCGGAAGGGTTGGGACCGCTGCTCTGAGACGGGCCTCAGGGAAGGAGCCCAGTGAAGCTGAACACTGGCGCCTCAGAAAGACAGAACAGCCCCCTAGGCGGAGCCCCACCCCCCACGCGCAGCAGATGTCCGCATCCGACCTGGAAAGACCACAAGCGCGGGACGAGCTGTCGCCTCTCGCTGCCCCTGAGGCCAGGAAGTTATGAGATCCGCCCAAGGTGTCACTAAAGAAACGGAAAGAGAGGGCTTGGTGCAGGTTGAGAGCAGTGATAGGAAAAAATAAATGGTTTTGCACACACAGTTCCCCTCCGAGCTGAGAGCTGGGCACCCTTGGTTACAAGTACCCGGGCACAGGGCTGGAACTTCAGAAAGACTGGCTTTGCTCTTTCAGGCAGGTCTTATCTGTGCTCGGTTTCTTCATTTGTAAGCAAGGATAATAACACCGAATGGGTCAGGTTATTAAAAGATTAGAGGCAGTTTACAGAAACAAATAGAAGCTCCTATTTACTTGTGCTCTTTTTTTATGCAGGTAGGAAGGCATTTGTTCCCAGTTACCTTTGTCAAACAATTTGCAGTCCTGCATGACAAAAGATAAGCAAAAAGAAGCAGTAAAAGAGAAATTAAAAATTAGGAGCCAGGAAAGTTGAAGTGTTAACCGTAAATGTAGACTAGGTGATTTCAGTTTCAAGTTTAGTTTTGAGATTCCTAGCAGCTGAGGGCCAAAGCGAAACCCAAGAACTTGCATATGTCCAGTTATCAGAAGGAAGAAGATTTGCTTGGCTCCTAATTTCAAAAGCAACATCTCTAGAAGAGCTTCTCTGTATTGACTTGTAAATTACCTGAAACCTTGACTATTCTTGACCAGGGTTTGCAGACCTTCAGAACTAGTGATAAAGTAACTGAGTTTGGGAGGAACGACTGAAGGTGAATGACCCACATTTCGACGCCTGGATCACAGTGATATTCCGCAGCAGTTACCATCCCGCTAGTCGTCACATTCTCTCAGAGCAGCATTCCCTAAAACATTCCTTGTGAGATCACCCAACGGACATTTTGATCCCCCAATTCCAAAGCCTAGTGAAATGTTTTTCTTTGGAACTCATGCAGAAGTTTTAGACTGAGAACAGATATAAACAAAAGTATAGCTGTTTTTAGATGAAATGGCTAAAATAAAAAGACCTACCTTTCCAGACCCAGCTAAGGCAAAGCCACACAGCTCGCCCTTCAAGGCCAAGATCACCTTTCAGGGACAAAAGCACAGGAAGTAAACAGCCTTTGCAAAACAGTGGAACAGGTGAGCTTCCCCACACCAACCCCAGAGGCGCCTCAACTAATCTGAATATGCTAACACGACTTTCCAGGGAAGATGCCAAAATAAGCTCCTGTCCCCCCTCACCTTTCCTTTAATCCCCAGATAGGTTTTGCTTTTACCATATGGTAATTATTTCCAAATCACAAGTGCAAACACTCACTCTGATTGGAAAATTAGCAGATTTCAAACTCAGGTAATTTGTCCCTAATGAGGAACTTGTTGAACTGAATTTAACAATTAACTCGCACACACTTTGCTGCCTGTGGCTGTGGGGGGACTGAAGCAGGGGAAGAAGGAAGGGTGACCCAAGAGAGGGGCCTGGCAGCTTGGGGTGGATGAGAGGTGTGTGATAAGCTGTAGGACATCACCAATTTGGCTGTTGAAATCCATACCAAAACAGAGGGAACACCGAGTCTCCAGCTACCAACACTATCTGCTCTGGTTCCAGGAGATGGACAGAGCAGATGGTGCCTCTCCTCGCTTGCTCTCCCTCAGGTTTAGGCGGTGCAGGTGAGTTTTAATGAAATGCAGGATGGCTAGCATCCTCTTCATAGGTGTGAATACGCCAGGCAGAGCCCAACAAAGAGGGGACTCTTGCTTTCCAATCTCTACCACCCTTCTCACTCCATGGAAGTTCCTGGCCAACACAACCACGGAGCTGTGAAGATTCCAGGGGGCTTGGGCTCAGATCTTGGAATCAACATCATCACTCCCACTTGAAGAGTGTGCCCCGATGAGGGGCGTCTACCTTAACTCAAGACTGGTACCCCCGTCACGTCTGCAGCCATCTCTGCTGCTCCTCCCTTTAATGCTGTATAGCCTAGCACCAAGGCCACATGTGTTACTGACCGCTGGCAATGTGGCTGGTCTAAGGAACACTGATTTAATTTAAATTTTAAAACCAGTGCTTGATTCAACTATTGGAAACCTATGTTTAGAAAGGTGAATCTACATCGTCAACTGTGGATTTTATAAAAATCTAAATCCAGATCCAGTATGTCGCAAGACTTTAAGATCTGAATTAAGACAGGCTGTCTGGATTTTTGAAGACTGAGTAAAAAGAATGTAAAAAAATTTTTACTGAGAATTTGAAAATACTATTACATGGATAAATAATATTTTCAATATATTGGTCTAAGTAAATTTCTTAAGAGTCATTTTCCTTGTTTCATTTTACTTTGTAAAATTTGGCTACTAGAAAACATGAAATTACAGAAGGGCTGGCATTATATTTCTATTAGTGTTGACCTAAAATAAGGTCCTCCCTCCACTGGCAAGGACACTCCTGCCCTGTGACAGGGCCCTCCACCTGTCCACTGTGTTCTGTGTGTTGGAAACACCTGGATTTGCCCAAATGTTCAGCACCTAGACAACCTTCTCTCTCCCTGTCACAGCCACATGGAGCTTTGAGCCACCACCTCACTACGAATGGTCAGTCATGAAATCCTAAAAACAACCGAACAGAAAATTAATTATAGACACAGAGTATGGATTTGAGCTAGGGTAGGAAAAAGATTCCAAATTCTCATGAATAAAATGGATGTTACTCCCAAAACAAAATCAGTTAATATTATACAAAGGAAGCCTACATCAAATCCTACATCAAATTAACAATTTGGAAGTGGGGGTTGGTTATCATTAGAAGGAAATAAACAAGAGCCACAACAGAGTGATCACACACAAAGTTGTATTTGTTTGCCTGCCAAGGGAGCGCCAACTACACAAGCACCTGCCCCCTGGCATCTCACGCAGCGCCTGAGAGGACCACAGCAGGCCAAGAGGAGGAGGTGCCGCGTGTTAGGTCTGGGCCTGGGCTGGCAGAAGGGAAGCCATGATGGCCTCTCAGTCACCTGAGCAAGGAGCAGCTGAAAGAAAAACAACTTCCCGGCACCCTGGCGCCCACCCCCTCACCACCCTCACCGGAACACCAGAC